>NW_022261358.1:41439-66429 GCF_009602425.1 Actinia tenebrosa
TGTATCCTAGTGTATGCAGTGTATCCAGTGTATCCTAGTGTATCCAGTGTAGGTTTTAATCATTTGCGGTATCTTTTAGAGTATGCAACTGATGGTTCCAAGAGGTAAACAAGAGAAAGCATTTGATTTTTTCATTGCTTTTAACTCAACACTTCTAGTTTTAATTGGTTTAAATTGTGTTGTAAAAACTTGGTTTCTTTTAGGGGAAAAAAAATTAGCCACAACCATGCCCAAATTTTAAAAATTTAGTTTTTTCGAAAATCATTTCCACCCTTTTTATACCAGAGTACCCCCGGAGTAATTTCTTATCTGATCAGACTTTTTTCTATCATAGCCTTTAAAAAATCTCTGAAACTGAAGTTACAGAAGTTACATTTCACTTTCCTATTCCACCTCTTAAAGACACTCTGCTTATACCATATACTGTCCCTGTTGTCAGCTATTAAAGGGATAAAAATTAGTTTTAAGTGTGATGGCATATCTCATTTACGCACTACTATATATAAAGAATGAAAAAATCATTTGTTTAAGCACAATACTCAGCTTATGTGTGTGTAAACCTTGTCAAGTATGAAATGGCACTTAAATAMCTCAAACATTGGTAATRCAGTCATTGGTACACCAGGCTTATTATCCCTATCTGTTCTCAGTATTCATGCAACTATCACATAAATTATAGCTAGGGATAGCAAAAATTAAAAATGGCACATTGAGAATAATATAATTAGGATTTCTAACTAAGGATATCCAATGTCATCAAAGGAACCCAGTAAACCTTAGTTAATAGTGGATGAGTGCCAGTGTCATGGAGTCTTACATAAAGTAGAATACTAGTAGATGAACTAGGATAAAGTAGATACACTGGTATTACGCTCAGAGCATGAATGCACTATGAGAATACAGTATACATTGGGATTAAGGGATACATTGGGATACACTGCACCAGGATGCATTAGAATACACTGGATACACTAGATAACACCGGATACACTAGGATACAGTGGATACAGTGGATACGGTGGATACACTAGAATACACTGGATAGACTAGATACACTAGGATACACTGGATACACTAGGATACAATGGATACACTGGATACACTAGGATACAGTGGATACAGTGGATACACTAGGATACACTAGGATACACTGGATACACTAGGATACAGTGGATACAGTGNACTGGATACACTAGGATACAGTGGATACAGTGGATACACTAGGATACACTAGGATACACTGGATACACTAGGATACAGTGGATACAGTGGATACAGTGGATACACTAGGATACAGTGGATACACTAGGATACAGTGGATACACTAGGATACAGTGGATATACTAGGATACAGTGGATACACTAGGATACAAAGGATACACCAGGATACACTAGGATACAGTGGGAGAGCGTCATCATGCACGATAACAGAAAGCATACCGCCAGGACATTATAATCAGGCATACATGAAGTACTTACCGTCGGATGTCTGACCTTTGACATGGAATGTCTAACTCGGGCAAGAACATCGTCGAGTACCCACAAACCAGCGAAATACACACGTAGCCTATACAAATTAGTAGACCCTAATTCCATCGTGTTCGTTTGTTGTTATTTCACTATTACATACTAACTTACAGTCAAACAAGCTCACGCGTTGACCCCTAGATTCGATTAATGAAACCATTAGTCAACACATAAACACGACACATAAACAAGGCCAAGACTATTTCTGGCCGCCATGTTTTCTTGGCCTTCTTGTGTTAGCACTGATTAACCAATCAAAATGTCGTATATTGAATTTAAAGTTGATTGGAAATTTTCCTATCTTCGTTTTCGACGTTGTAAATTTCAACTGAATAATTAAATCAAAATTCGAAAATTCAAATCATTAATCGACTCTATGGGTCAACGCGTGAGCTTGTTTGACTGTATGATATCTGTTTCACGGGTATGTGAAAATCACTCAAATCCTTATTTAACCTCAAATATACTATGATCAAATTCAAGACTTGTAAACATTGAGTTTACAGTCCTTTAACTAAACGTTGTCGTTTGATCGGCTTCATCCCTACGCGCCTAGACCGAAATAGATCATGGGGATAATTAATTCACAGTTACTAGCTGCCGCAAATGTTATCTAACACGTCTTGAGCTTGCTTTTTTCGATCCAATTTTWAAAATAAGATTTAAACTGGCGAGCAGTTTGGATGACGCTAGATCCGGGTACTGGGTAATTTACCCGTTATCCTTTTCGGTCTAGGCGCGTAGGGATGATCCAATCAACGACAACGTTTGGTCAAAGGACCGTATACACAAAGGACTACGGACTACCCGGGCTAAGATTGGGAAATATAATTGACTAGTATGGGAAAAAGTGACCGTCCCCGCGGTCCCTGACACGTAGTAGATTCTAAACATAGTTGAATGTTTTAAAAATGTATTCGTAAATGGATGAAGTTTTGTGGGGTCTTGCAATGTGTTTTGTTTTTCAGCCAATCGGCGAAACAATCAAAGTCACGAGTACGAAAAATTTTTTAAAAATCATTACAAATTTCTAGCATGATATTGGTCTCATTTTGATAAAGGGACTGATATAGTGATTATTTTCCAAGCTTTGGTGTACTTTACGAGTTTGAATTCAATAGAAGGACACGAAAGCGGGATTTTTACTTTTATTTTTATTTTCAATTATAATCATTTTTTTAGATAGACTAGTTGGTTTGGTCTTCTTCATGGCTCCCATCCCCTCCCCTCGCCGGAGAGCCATATTCACAGGCTACTTCATGGCCAATATCGCCTCTTTTATAAGTGAATGAGAGTGAAGCTTTCTCCATCTGGAGTCTTTTTCCCTAGCTGGTTCATTCGCTATCTTATATTCCAACTATTTTCCTAGCATGGTTTCTTACAAGCTTCATGAGTTGTTCATTTTACCCTACTAGAAGCAGCTGTACGTATGGCTGCTGTATTTAAACATCTCTAGCTATTGTATATGCATTAAAAACAAAAGGAAAATTTCCAACCAAAATCTCCTAAGATTTACTTTAGATAAAAGCAAATACGTACACCAAGTCTAGTAACTAGTATTCTGATAATGAAATAGACGCGTTGATTATAACTGAGCTTGGCGTCTTCGAGCTCGTTGTAAAGTTTCCGAAGCCATCGCCCTTCGTTTTTCCATGGCTTCTACCGACAATACATCACTTCCTTTGGAACTGTAGCTACAGACTGACCTCTCATCATCAGACGAGAAAGAGTCAGCCTTGTCGTTGGGATCTTGTCTTCTACCTGTGAACAGCTTTCGCGTTGCTCTAGATATCGCAGGGCGCTCGGGCTCTTTGGGAGGAGAAATCTCTTCATTGCCAAACGGTGCATCTATTTCTGATAACGAGATTATATCTGATTGTGAATCTGATGCAACGACAGTAGCAGAAGAGCTTGATACACCATACGGTGGGATTACTAAACCGCGCGCGGGTTTATATTCGGACCACGCCTCGCGTCTTGGTTCTTGTTGTTCGTCTGATGCTATGGTGCTCTCATGGGAGATGGTATCGATAGAATGAGTTTTCCTCAACGATGGGCCGGGAAGAGCGAGTTCTCTATTCCATAGGTATTCATCTTTCTCATTATCACTATTTTCTGAAGCAGATTTCTTGTGATATGCTAGCTGTCTGTCTGTTTTGGTGGTCGGGTCGTCAGGTGGACGCTTAGTGATCTTTTGGGAGTGGTCGATTTGTGGGGGTTTTTCTGCTGTTGTTGGTAACGGTGGTGGTGGGGCTTTGGTCTTAGGCGGCCCCCCTCCGTCTTTCGTCTTCTCGTCACCCTCCGCTTGTTTTACTTGGTCATCTTTATCTGGGGCAGTCACAACACTAGGTTGTCTATTCTTATTCTGTGGAGGACTCCTAGGATCAGCTTTGGATGGTGTTCCTGTTCGTTCCCTTGGCTTCTCTGCAGCATCATCTGTTTCCACTAAGAAACCATTTTCTTTAAGGTTTTTTAGTAAGCTAATAAAATAAGACCCTTCTCTTGCTCGAGCTTTGTAAATGCGCACTTTTTCACGTAGCTCTATCACCTGAGTAGACAAATAGTATTTATGTGAGATAAATATTAAAGGATCAGCTCAATTTGATACATTACAACTGCAGCACAAATATATATTTCATATATTTTCTCATACACAAATGTTACATTAGTTTGACAAAAGCAATAACACAATGCACTGAATACAGGGGCCGATCCAGGAATTTGAAAGGGGGGTGACTACTACAAAGGTTTTACCAGGGATTCGAGGAAAAGGGGGGTGGGTGTTACTAATGTTATACAGTACTGAGAAATTTGAGCAAAAGGGGCTAGTCACCCCTTTTACCACCCCTGGATACGATACCACACCTGGAATATTATACCACATACCTGTTGGTACCATGGGTGGATACTTGTAGGTTCCTGCTTATTCTCATTGTCTGGAACCTAAAAAAAACATCCATGTTTGTCAACAAAATAAGAGTTGATTGATGGAAGCCAAACCTTAGAGCAGCTGGTTTCTAAAGGTTGCTATCAGTGTTGGCCTACCCTGGGAAGGCCTGAATGGACTTCAACACTAATGACAGGGAGAATGATAGTTACGTTATGTTTATAATAGGAGCGGCCGTGTTGTATTGACTATCAGTCACGAGCCGGAGGCGAGTGATTGTATGGCTGATACAACACGGACACGAATGTTGTAAACAGCTTGTGAAATGCCGTGAACAATTCATAAATCCTTTGGGACATTTTGAATTCATATGTTAATATTTAGATACAACCACTAGTGCTGTATAAGAACTGTATACATCCACTAGTGATTATATCTAACTAGCATTTTCATTGTAAGGTTTGTATCGGGTTTACATGATATTCATGTGACCTGATTTCTAAAGCTGGATTGGCTTAGACCCTCATTAAATATTCATGAATTTTACAAGTGATAGCTATCGTATCATATATCTGAGTTGATTGCCTTATCATAAAAATGGGTGTAAGAAGTTGGGGTTTATATACATGAATCCAGATGCAAAGGCCACATGGATTGGCCAGATTATACAAAAAAAGTCTGAACCAACTTCTTTCCAGAATAGTAACAAAATTGACTTGAAAACAAACACATTCTAGAGCCAGTATTAAGGGTCTTCATTCAATTTTGAAATAATAGAAGGATCATTGGTAGTTTAAGCAGGAGAATTTTCCTTAGTTACTGAAGCATTCTCCAATCTCTGACCCTAAATGAAAACTCTGAGTTTGGAGTAATAATTATTTATCTTTCTTCCTCTTTTTAGAATGAGCTAAAGAAATGAAAAGGAGTAGTGTTACTGACCTTATCAGGGTGGAGAATGTGAGGATGTTCTGCTCCTAACCATGCACCTTTGACGTACTCATACTTTACAGGAGACTTGAAATTAGCACGGTATTCACTTTGGAATCTGGTATATGTGAGGAATACACAGCAATAACAGTGAGTCTAGAGCTGGTGATCTAATAATTATGTCATATAAAGGTATTGGTATTTCACTAAGTGGAATGGGATGTCTTCCATATTTTGAGAAGCATGGGTGACAGTTTTAGTGGTGTACGCACTTGTCTCTTGCCAATGGACCTTTCTCACATGGTTAATTTTTTTTGCCCACGTAGCCTCACATTCAAGAGCTTCATGATGAGTTCAATCAGGCATAAACAAGGTTTTTTATTCATGTATGTCCTGTATTCATGTTTACATAATCTTAAGGACTTATGATTATGATAAAAACATAACTTACGTCATAGTTTTCTTTGGAACAGGAGGTGAAGGCTGTGGTGGTTTACTTGATGGCCTCCCTGCAGGAACACTAGGCTCTTTCCATTCTAATAATATAACCAATAAAAAATGGATTTATTTTTAACTGATACAATCTGAGGGGGACTCTCTTGAAAAGTGGGTAGGGGGCTCGACGGATGGTTATGTAAATGACCCTAAAAGGTACGCATAAATTAACTGAGATGCTAATATCGACCCTCAAAAGTACGACCATATTTAAAATGACAACATTTCTAACCATTATATTCTTGTATGACTTTTAATATTTTTCAAAATTAACAAATCTGACCCTAAAAGGTACGGATTCAGCCGGGAGTCAGCCGGAGATCTCATTTTTGACCCTAAAAGGTCCATCAAGCCCCCCTACCCACTTTTCAAGAGAGTCCCCCCCCGGRCCTAATACAAAATCCTGGATGGTACACCCCCCTTGAAAAAATCCTGAATACCCATACATACCAATCAGGTGCTTGTCTAATAACTCTTTTCTTGTCTCAGGCGAGGATATTAATGGGTGTTTCACAAACTGTAACTGGTACTCTGTTTTCTTCGGCATCTTTACTTTACTAGCTTTAACTGGATGGTCATCTCTGTGTACCCCATAAATCATCTTTTCTGCTGAGAGGATTGGAGCTTCTTGTTCTAAGGGCTTCTTCCAGTCAAACTGTTTTTTGTATTCTGATTGATATCGTAATCTGTCACGGGTTTTCATGGGTGGAGCCAGGCCAGCTTTGTACTGTAAAGCCCGATTCTCCTTTTAATAGGAAAACACAATCAATACTTAATATACAGTAGAGAGAATAAGAGAAAAATATCAAATGCCCTTGGCGGGAATCGAACCGCCAAGGGCATTTGATATTTTTCTCTTATTCTCTCTATTTCATTACGCACACCGAACGCATAATTTATTACTACTATACTTAATATAGAGTAGAGTAGATTAGCCTTTTCAGTAATGAACCTAATATAAATTCTGCTTTCTAATTGGTTGGATGTGTGTGCTTTAATTAATACAATACTCCATTTTGCAGTCCCATTTAGTGACCACAGATAAGAGTTCCAAGTTGAGGTTAGAATTACCACTCATAGTAAAACTATAATATTAACATTTGCAGCAACTGGAACTATTATCCGTGGTCATTGAATGAAACTGTAAAAAGGAGTATTGCATGCAAATAATGTTTATACCCATACATTTTATGCATGTGTATAAATAACACAAAGAACATATACAGTAAATCTGATGATACGATAAGTCATCATTATGCGGTGGTAAATTTATGTTACTATTTATAGAGCGGGTGCATGTTAAGTCATTGTTGCCATCTTGGTTACGACAAGTTATCATAAGGCGGGGGTACATGTATGTTACTATCAATAGAGCAGGTGCATGTTAAGTCATTGCCGCCATCTTGGTTATAACGATAACAAAGCGTTCCTCATTATCTTCTCTTGTTATATCAACCAAGATGGCGGCTGTTTCATAATAGCAATAACATTTCCTTTTTCAATAACTTCTTTCAAGTTACTTGATATTTCAATATGAGCTTTAATTACCTTCATCGCAGACTTAGAAGGTTTCAGTAAATCATCTTTTTTCTTTAAACCTCTTCGAGGTGGTTCTTGGTCATTTTGTTCAAGTTGTAGTTGTGGTTTTCTTGCTAAAACAGGACTCACTTCATGTGGTATGAAATTTGCTTTGTACTCACTCTCAAACTATTTAACAAAAGAAACCAAAAAATAGTAAATCTTAGAGAAATTAATTGACAAAATAACAAATCAAGTTCAATTGTATAATATTTATAGCACACATATTATTACAGTACTTATATGAATAAGAATAATAATTCAATAATCATAACTAGGCTTTCATATAAGCTGTGTGTTTTATTTAGCCCGAAGTATATCATAAGAAAGTTTAAATAAAGTTAAAATGAAACTACATTAGAAAATTAGTTATATCCAGTGTAAATAACAAACACATAAACAAAAACTGGGTTGCCTGTGTATGAACAGCGAAAATTAAAAACTTCAGGTAAAAACGCTTTATTCTGCCCAGGAAACAAGGATTAAATACGTAAATAGTTTTGGTATAAGTTTYAAGAGCAGATTTAGAGATAAATGTGAGAGACTAGCTAAGGTGTCAAAGAAAAGAGGAAATGACGTTGTTGTTCAAAATCGTTCGTTACGTAGCGAGACAACCGTGAAAAAAATATGAATTAGGCTAAAAAAACTCCATTTTTTGTGATTATTATTACGAATTATGAATTAAAAATCATTCCATACCCTATTCCTGGGAGCCATGTTGAAATGGGATTGGTAATTTAGCGTTAAAAGGTAGTAAAATGAAGCGAACGTTGAGACATAGTTAATCCATGTGGTGATCAGTCTAAACAAACCGTCAAACATTCCACACACGGTCAAGAGGTCTGGCGTAAAGGGAGATGGTTCCCAACTTGCATTAGATTCAAGCAGAGGAATACCGTACTATACAATCATTCAACCTCTACTATTCATTATACAATCCCTGTACTTCACAACAACTCACGTTCTATACTCCTAAGGCATCAGCCGAGCTTCAGGTACCTTCAGATCTCGTCTACAGCTTTTAGATCGCGTAGTACTAGGGGGTTTCAAGTCTGGCATGTGGGGATGAAATGTCGGATAAGCCCCGAGTGACATAAGCTGACTGAGATGTAGCTGATCACGCCTTGAAACCTGCTGTCTCAGAGGTGAATAATACACAGTTAAAAAGAGCAGTTTAATCGGTAAGTCTTTTTTCATTATCTTTAATTCTCTGATCTAAAATACCCCAAGATCGAACGTTCGATCGAAAGGCTTCGAGACCCCAATTAATTAATTTCTAAGTATGAATTTGCTTGAAATACATGTAAGAATATTGCTCAACTCGCTAGAGATCTTGTCGTCAAACTTTGACATAAATTTGTCGTGATTCTCTTTTAGCAATTTTCTCTGAAACTCAACTTCAATTACGGTAAAAGAATATACTTTGAGGCTGTTCTTTGAGGTTTCTTTACCGTTAAGTGTCGCGGGTCAGTGGTTTGGCTGTTTGAGAGCTACGTATTGAAGCTAAAGTTTGGCGGTTCATTCGAGTGCCCTGCACAAATAGAAATACTCCTGAACGTATTTCTACGATCTCCAAATTCATTTAAACGTGTTATTTAGTTGCTGATAATTACTGGAAAAACTAACTATTTGGTTCGATCTGTCAACTTAGGGAAATTTAGAAAGATCAGCAGAATCGTATCGGAAACAATCAGCTCAAAAACCCAACCTTAATTCCTTTGCCCATGCTTTACTTGTCCGAGTATTACTAGTATGAATGTCGGTACATTTTGTTTTCAAATGCCATACGGTTTTTCTTCATTGTGTGAGAAAACATCGCCTTGGGTTGAAAATTTATTTGTGTGTTTAATCATCGTTTTGAAAGCCTTTATACACACAGATTAAACAATGATATAGCTGGTGAATTTGACAACGCCGTATTATATTGCTTTAATTATGGTGAGCTGAAACTAAATGTGACACGAAAACCACATATGGAAATTGTTTTTTAACCAGGGGAAGTACCTATTGTGTTTAAACCCTGTACCTACTGCTTTGTTTTTTGATAAAAAAGTAAATAAAATGAACATCTTATTTTCATTCTCTTTCCTTTTTGATGGTCATTAATTCTTCCTTTGATATATATAGCCATGCATCCACCTTGCAGCTGCTTTAATAGCTCAGWGGTGTGCTGAAAGAAAGTGATACTTTCGATAGATGTTTATTATTCTTGTCAGCTATAGAGCCATTCTAGATTGTCTTTATTAAAACACAAAGACATAACTGAACTCTCATAGACCTGGTACCAGCAGATCTCCCCATAAGATAGATATATTTATGCCGCCTGTATCTATTGATTTGCAGAGATGCTTTCATGAAATGAATATATAGTGAATTTATTCAGATTATTTGTCATGATTAACAAAACTTTAAAAAGCTTTTTGCATCTAAATTAAGCAATGTTTTATAGCAGAAATCTGAATTTCTTCCTAATAATAATTCATGGTAAAAAGTTTTTAATGTAAACTTTCTTTGTTGCAGATTATATCATGACCGTTATGGCCAAAAACAGACCAGAGAAAATCTTCTGTTCAATTGTTCTTACCCTGTGTTTATGGAATATATGTTATGCTTATACAGAATTACCAACTCCTGGTGTTTTAACAAATATTATAGTTGACAATGTAACTGGCAACATTTACATTGGAGGCAGTAACTTTTTACTAAAAGCAAGCAGTGACTTGGACATTCTTAGACAAAATAGCACAGGACCGAAGCCTGACAACCCCTTATGTACACCTCCTCCCCATTCATGCAAGGAAACTAGAGTTCCTACAGATAACCACAATAAAATTTTACTCATTGATGAATCGCAACGAAAACTCTTAACATGTGGAAGTTTATACCATGGTTATTGTGAGGTAAGGGATTTGAATGACCTCGACATTACAGTGCCAGTGTCAAAGCCATTTGTTGCATCAGGTCATCCAAATGCTGCTGTTGGTTTTATCGCACCGGGCCCATCTGAACTTGGGGGAAATGTACTCTACATTGGAACAACCTGGTTTCCAAAAATTGTGGAAACCTACACTGATATCTTCGCTGTTTCAAGTAGAAGCATTGATTCTTCGGGTAACTTGTTTGAGCTTGCATTGGATGGAGGAAAAGTCACAGCTTTGAAGTTTTCTGATTATAATTATGAAGTTCGCTATGTGTATGGGTTTTCTCACAGTGACTTTAGTTACTTCATAACAGTTCAGGAAAGTTTGGCATCTTACAAAAAGAGGGCATCCAATCCTTCGGCAATAAAAGAATATGAAACTAAAATAGTAAGCTTGTGTCAAAAAGATAGTAATTATCAATCGTACACAGAGATTCCTCTCAAGTGCTTGTCCAGGAGTGGAGTTAATTTCAATATTGCTACATCGGCAGTGATAGCCAAAGGAGGAGATAAACTTACCAAAAAGTCAGGAATACCGTTGAATTCTGAAGTACTTTTTATAACATTCAGCAAGTCAAACCCTGGCTCAAGTGAACCAACACAAAGTTCAGTTCTTTGTTACTATTCAATGAAAGAAATTAAGGAAGGCTTTAACGCAAATATTCAAAAGTGTTCTGAAACCACGGGTATGCCTCTTGGTGTACCATGGACTGCTATAGGTAAGGGCACTTGTGTATCCCAAAAGTATTCAGGAACTTGCCCTTCTAATACGAATAACCATCCGCTTGGAGGAAGCATCAGTGTAAGCACAACAGCAATACTGGAAAAGAACCAGTCTACGTTGTTGTCTATCAGTGCRTTACCATATGAAGACTACACTGTGGTATTTCTTGGAGACAACAATGGACATTTGTTGAAGGTTAGAGAAAAATGAATAATTTAATGTATGTAAAAAAAATTTAGTTTAAATGATAAAGCACTCTCATGACCAATTAGCCCAAACTCATTATTAACTAATTATGAATTGACTCCCCCTTTTATATATACACATAGACAGAACATGAAAAAATCTAAATTGTGGATTTAAATCTCATTTGCAAGGAAAGACATGGATTTATGTCTTTTATTGTAACCAACACTGTATAGATTTGAATTTAGATACATTTTATCATAAGATATAGGGATTTAGAAAGCATAGTGATATTAAATTGACTTACCTACCAAGGTGTTATTCCAGAATGTTATATTTTTGTGGATTTTAGCTAGTGTGCAAAAGATCAGAGAAGCCTAATTAAAGTTCTTAGTACACTTGAGAGAACAAACAAATAACTCTACTCTTCATCACTTGAGATCTATTTTTAATTTAACTTACCTTAATTTGATTACCTAATATTAGTGTCTTTCTCATTGACAAGGTCTCTGTTGGAGACAGTAGTTCATTGTTAACCCCTTACCATGATGAAGCTATCTCGCAAGGAAAACCTCTCACCAAAGTGGTCCTAAGTAAAGACAGACAGTCTCTTTATGTGGCAAATGATCTGAAGGTACATATAACAAACCAAGACATTGTTTGAATTCATGTAGACTTCCATAGTTCTCTAGATCTTACTTATATATCTTGTTCATTAACGGTGACGCAGACATACATGTACATGTAGGTTGGAATTTGGAAGTCTGGTAATTATAATAACTTGGGCTATGAATTTTAAGTGTTGTCTAATTAAAATAGCAGTGCCCACACAGGGCTCTGATTGCTTCAAACATTGTCAGTATCTTATAGCTCTCAGGGTTGATATAAGTACTTTATATTAAAATTCCATAAGGGTTAGGAATAATTTTTTTCATAACAAATTTGGAAATTTTCATACAACCATCCATGTACGTGTACAGTATGCACTGTTGTCACATTTGCTCAAAATTTTTAATTTCCTTGATATTTTTATATATTTAGGTTTTCAAGGTTCCTGTGGAAGACTGTTCATCTCATTCATCATGCAAGTCCTGTACAGGTCATGGCGATCCTTTTTGTGGATGGTGTACTCTTTACGAAAAGTAACTAAAAATTAGATTATTGTCTTTTGTCCGATYAGATACGAATTTTATCTTATCATAATTGCTGTAAAAAACAATATTCATGATATATTGTTTGCAGGATGCTATAAAATTTAATAAACATGTCTTTTCAAGAGTTTATTGCAAGTTTCTTTTCTACTTGATAATATTTTAGGTGCAGTAGAAGAGCTTTGTGTGCTAATTCAGCTGTACATCCACTTCGCTTTACTACAAATGCTTCCCAATGCATTCAGTTTGTGTCTACTAAACCAGAGAGGTTTCCATATGGGAGTGTCACCCAGGTACATGTAATATCAAAATAACAATGTATAGTCTGCAAAATAGATGAAACTTATAAATTGAAATTTATTTTTCAAAAAAAAATTTCAAGCTTTCAGGCTTCTGTTATCTGTGATACTGTAGTTTAGTCTTGTTTAAAGTAAGCTRTTCATGCTAAAGACACCACTACAGCTCCATGCAATTTTCTAAAATCATTCAAATTTATTCTGGTTATTTTGTGAATGATTTATTCTCTTCATTGAGGCTAAACCTGTATAAATGACAACAAGCTATACAACCATGTGTTCCTGTTATTTTACATCCCTTGTGTTTGGATGATTTTGTCATATTACATATTATTTTCTTGATGTTTGATGTTTTGTCTTACCTAGTTTGATGCAACCATAAAGAGCATGCCTCCGTTGTTGGCTGGTGAGACATATAAGTGCTATATCAACAGTAAAGAGAGACCAGCAGTGGTGTTCTCTAATGGTACAATACAGTGTAGTACACCTCCTAAAAGCGACTTGCCACCAATTACCAGTGATACAGGTATGCAACTGTTACCCATCATCAAACAGCCAATGATTAATACTCCAGGGAAAGACTTACCATCACCCGGTTAGCTCAGTTGGTAAGAGCATCAGTCTGTTGTTCAAGCCTCGGCTGGACCAACACTCAGGGTCTTAAGATAACTGATTAAGGTGCTGTCTTTGTAATTACATCTACAAATGGTTAGACCTTCAAGTCTTCTTGGACAAGGACCTAAAACCGTAGGCCCTGTCAGTCTTTACTATATGACTCTGTATAAGGCGGATGTAATAGACCCACTGAAGATGCTGGTGACAACCATCTTCATTGCCCTTGCTAATACTACAGGCCGGGGGCCACAGTAAGTCGTGGAAGCTATTGGGATGCCCCTTTCCTCACAGGAAATTAATCATAAAACAAAATTAATCATAAAACAAAGATGAACATTCTGAAATAGGAAAACATTATATCCAAGATAATTTGGTCCTTTGAACAATTAGTATTTTAAACTCATGGCATTTTGTTGCTTTTTAGGTGACGTTCTTGTAGATTTGTCATTGATTTCTTCCGAAACTGGCAAGACGATTCTCTCAACCAAGATACCATTCTATGACTGTACTTTGATGAAAAGGTAAACCAGTGACTTTTCGTTCACTACGTATTAAGCTTGTCATACTTGCTGTACTTTAAACTCAAAGAATGATCTCTTAAAAACACTTAGCACCATTTATTCCACACATCCAAGCCTCCAATGCTGTAATGCATACAAACCTTTAAGAGAATACTGTATTTATTTCCTGGAATTGCAGACAAGATTTTTTTTACTACTGTATAAGTTTGACCAAGGCACTAATGGTTGTAGATAGGAATCATAATTCAATGAGGCCCATATGCTCAAACAACTGCTCAAGTGCTCAAAACACTTAACTTTACCAAACCTTGAAACTATTAAGCTGATCTAAGTCAGGATGTCTAGGGTGACATAGTGTTAGAGCACTCGCATTTCAGTCCTAGGGTATCAGGTTCAATTCCTCGGTATAGGAATCATGTGAGTTTATTTTCATGTATAACTAAAGGCATGGTGATATGCATATTTTGTATTCCAGATGTGTTTTGTGTTCTGAGAGCAACTACGACTGTGATTGGTGCATTTATAAAGGGAAATGTTATGCTGATGGAAATACTCAATGCCCAGGGGAGATTATTTTGTCCAGCCAGGTATGTCAAACAAAATATTTTATATCTGAACATGCTTACTTACACATGTACATCTGTACAAACTAGGCAACAGGGTTAGATGTACAAGTTTGAAGAAGCTTGGATCTGCCTGCTAATCTGGATAGATAGATACATTTATTGAGAAATTACATTTATGTTAGCATTTTAACTCCTTAGCATTAATTTCTTAGCATTTGGACATAAAAAGACACATGAATATGGAAGATATAACTCAAACAAAGAATCTAATTTTTAAGAGAATAACATGTAGTCTAAAAATGGAAAACTTTACATCAAATCATAAAGGTGTCTATTGATGACAAAAATGCCTAACACTAATTATGAAATAATTTCTGTTACTGTACTCAGAAACGTACACCTGGTGCTGTGGGCTGCCCACGTCTTGCAGAAAACCAAACCTTTCTACTGCCCAATAAAATTTCCACATCAATGAAGATACAAGCCAAAAACCTTCCTGCAATAAAGGTAAGCCTTGTTATATATCTAGCACATATTCCTCACACTATGAAAATCAATTGTAATTGTTTCATTTGATTATTGTTCTGTGAAAATAAAATAAAATGGCGGTGTATGTCTTGTGGTACTCTTTAAAACAGATACCATGTAGGCCTGTGTTTGAGGGTCAAGATTTTAACTCCACTGAGAAATCTGCTGCAACTAATTAGTTCTCTCTGTCGTATTTGGAACCATGAATTGTTCCGGCCAGAGATTAATTCATTCATGACCTCTTGCACAACAGACTATGCTCAACCAACTAATATAAGCCAGTGCCATGTCAATATCATTGCAATTATCACTGACAGTAGCTTGCATGTATATTATATATATATATATATGTTTTTTTCAGTATAACTTCCAGTATGAATGCAACGTGATGGTTGAAGGAAAGAATTTCAGGGTTGGTGCTTTACGGGACAGTGACAGCCAAGTAACTTGTCAAGAATCCGCAGTAAGTACAGCATGACAAGATGAATCTTATGTTTGTATACATATGAAGCCATATGATAGCGTTCTTGCAGACAGGCACATTCCTTTTTGAAGAGCCCTGAATCTGCCCTTGGTCAGATCTTAACCCAAACTATGAATATTTAGCTAATGTACTTTTTTTTAAGTATTCGTACTCCAAGACAAGCCAGTATTCACCTGCAGAGCTGAAGGTTTTATGGCGAGGAGAAGATGAAATCCATAAACCTGATTCTATAAAAGGTATTTACATTAACGTTCATTGTTTACAAGTAATAACAGACTTAAGAGCAATGCAAGAAGACTGTTTTTCATTTAATGCCAATTTACACTTCCTCAAGTGTTATTTCTTTATGTAGCAGTAACACTAGGAGGTAGATATTATATGGATACAACTCAAACAAAGAATCATTGCCAAGGAAATGATGTACAAGGTCTAAGTTGAGAAAACATCGCTCCCAAAATAATGCTTCTACATTTTTTTTTCAGTTTCCCTCTACAAATGTGATGTGAATAGAGATGACTGTAGCACGTGCCTTGTTGCCGATGGTCAGCTCAACTGTGGATGGTGTAAGCTGACGAGTTCCTGTCAGGTAGAAAAGGGATGTGATCAAAAATGGGTTCATCGATCACAACCTTGCTACACTAAGCCAGTCATAAAGAAGGTTTGTCACACCATATGTAATCATATATTGCTTCATATTCTTGGGTTTCACAGCACAAACACAAACCTTGTTTGTCTTTGTTGCTGCTGCTGCTGTTGTTGCTGTTGCTGCTGCTGTTGTTGCTGCTGCTGTTGCTGCTGCTGCTGTTGTTGTTGTTGCTGCTGCTGTTGTTGATTTTGTACGTTCGTCATGATAATGTCGTTGTTGATGATGCTGTGGTTGTTGTTGTTGATGCTGTGGTTGTTGCTGATGCTGCTGCTGTTGATGTTGTTGTTGCTGCTGCTGTTGCCGCTGTTGTTGTTAATGTTGTTCTTGAAACAAGTTCGACATAAAATACAAAAAAGGCAAAAACAAGAGCATTGCCAGTAAAATCAAGCAAGACCAACTAAATTTGTACAACAGCACTTCAAGATCCTTCAACATTCTTTTATGTTGTTCGACAGTTTTGGCCCATGTCTGGGCCACCTCGAGGAAACACAGAAATAGAAATCACAGGAGTTGACTTCGGGAAGGTTTTTGGTGACATCAAGGATTCTGTTTTCATTGGCAACTACTCTTGCATTCCTGATCCAAGAAAATATGTAGTGTCCAAAAGGTATTCATTGCTGAGTCAGAATTTATTATTGTCAAGTGGATGGAAAAAAAATATGGCAGTTTATCCTACTCGTAGAAAAAAAATTTTTAAAAATAATTCGAATTTTATCGATACTCTGAAACACCCTCTGAGCTGACTGATCTAAATCAGGGCACGCACAAAGCACAGATCGAAATCAAATCTAACTCGTTAGGCTTTTTAAGGGAGGAAAACCGGAGAACCAGGAGAAAAACCCTCGAATCAGAGGAGATACCTAACAAACCCTAACATGTAGTAAACGTTTATCTAAACGACCTTGTCTTCCTAACCTGACATTTTTATACTTCCATGTTTCTGTAGGATAACATGTAACACTACTAAAAGCAATGAAGAAGTCAAAGGACCTGTTATTGTGGTCGTCAATGGGATAAGAGGTTCATCTCGAGATCTCTTTTCCTATCAGGTACAGTAACACTACGTTATAACCGGCTGAGGTTAACTAAAGCCTTGGTTGACACGAGCAACGTAAATGCAAGAAAAAATACGTGTGAACTACACAGCAATGCAAACGTTAGACTGATTCCATAAGTCTTATTTTCGCTCCTTTGTTTCTGGTGGTCTTGCAAATGTTTGTATTTGCGTTTTCAACGTATGAACATGTGTTTACAAACGCGACCAAAAAAACATTGATTCCGTTCGCGTTTGTGTTGCTCACGTGAATTAAATTTTCAGATAAACTATTGAGCAAATGCCTGGTAAATTTAGAGCAAAAAAGCGCGGGGAAAAAAAGGAAAGGCACAGGCAACAACAAGGCGTTTAAAACGATACGAAAAAGAGTAATATCAATAATAAAACAGAAATAAAAACAATAAAAAAGAGGATTAAAAGCAATAGGAAACACTGGAATTATATGGTTATGAATTTTAAATCACTGTTTTTCAATCTCCAGACTCCCGTAGTGAAAGACTTCAATCCCAAGAAAGGACCGGAGTCTGGGGGTTCGTTAATCAACATCACTGGTATCAACCTGAATACAGGAAGGCGAATCGAGGCATGGCTTGGGAAAACACCCTGTGTTATCGACAGATTAAAGTAAGTATTTTTGTCTACAAGTTATAAAAAATAGGATTATCTCAAATTAGATTATTTGGTACTGATAGGAAATCTGCTGAGAATTATAATCTTTTGACTCCTTTTTTTTTTTTTTTTTGCCGAAGAACATCTTTTACATTTGTAGAATGCGCTTTATAACCAACGTTAACATCTTTAATCGTTAATATCTTTGTCTTACTATATTTTCAATATTTTCAAATTGTGTTTTAGGGTTACAGATACAAGTATTCCATGTATAACTCAAGCGGTTTCAACCAGAATGAGAAGAGCGGTGTCTAACGAGTCGACATCTCACGATGTGGTGGTTTCATTTGATGGCTTTTTTCCTCCCAGTCCACCAGGAAAGTTTGAATTCAAAGCTGACCCGGTGTATGCCGGTATCAACCCCGACAGAACCTTCCCAAGGTATGTACGTGTATTTACCTTGATTATTCTTAGGGTGTTACGATCATTTGGCGCCCCGTTTAACGTTTAGGACAAGAAGGGAAGCATTTTATCGATACCTTGTAACAACCTCTGGACTGAAGTCAGAGCACAACTAACTCACGGATTTAACCCTGAAACAAAGTTTGGGCTATTCAAAGTAAGAGTATCACTCACTCATAGATGAAATAGGAATTTAGCGAGTTGGGGTTTTCGAAAACCGGAGAAGCCAGAGAAAAATTATTGAATCAAGGGAGAGACCTAACAAATTCTACTCACATGCTGAGTCCAGGAATCAAACCCAATTTAGACCCAGGAGAAAAACCCTTGGATCAAGGGAGAGACCTAACAAATTCTACTCACATGTGATGCTGAGTCCAGGAATCAAACCCAATTTAGACCCAGGAGAAAAACCCTCAAATCAAGGGTGAGACCTAACAAACTCTACTCACATGTGATGCTGAGTACGGGAATTGAACTCGAGACCACTATTTCCCACGAGATACGAGGTTGTTTTAACTAAAGTTTTTTTAAAATTATTTTCTTTGTAGTGGTGGTCTGAAGTTAACCGTCACAGGAGAGAATTTTGACAGCGTTCGCATACCAAAGATATATTTTACAAACGCTGACGACAAGAGTTCTGTGTCAAAAGAAGAGGTAACATCATATATTTGTCTTACTAGAGCAGTTTCCGCGCGAATGTGAAAAGCTCGGTGCCGTAAGCGTGCCGTGCCGTGACCGTGATGTTTTATAGAGTTTTAATTGGCTGATCCCCCCACTCCCCGCGCAATGTGACCCTTTCCACGCCGTGTTTATGCCGTGTACCGGGTATTTACTTGATTGGATGGAGAGTAAATTCTCGAGCAATGTGATTGGTCTGGCGTATCTTTCGCCGTGTGACGACCATGTTTGTGCCGTGAGCTTTTCACAGTCAAAAGAAACCTGCTCTAAAGTTCGCTAAGTTAGCTGTAAACCTTATCGAATTGTACCTTTTTGAGATAGCAAACATGGTGCATTGTGGTCTAGCCTGGGTACTGTCTTTTGTTTACCATGCATTTGATGGTATTTGTGTTCGTCTAGTCAAATTTGCTTATTTTTACAATAGCACGAAGACGTTTTACACTAATTTGAATACAGACTTTGAGCATGCGCATACGTTTTTCATTCGTGTCTATATAGTCACGTGTTACTTTCCCTACAGATCTGTGACGTCAAAAGCAGTAAAACCATGGTATGCCCCAGTCCTAATATAACCATTTTCAACATTGAGCCTGGTTCAAAGAATGGTTCTGAGCTTATCGTTGGTTTGGTGATGGATAATGTACCGGGGCTTGAGAATGTGACTACCTTGGCTCTTGTGATGGATCCTTACTTTACGCCTTTTGATGGAGTTGAGGAAATTAACAGCGAAAGCCTTATTCTTAAGGTTTGTCTTGATTTTAAAAAAACATTTAGACGAAAATATCTGGAAGATTTTGAACGTGGGATTCTATGATTTCGATTTGGATATTGCTAATTGGCGCCAAAAGGATTTCACTCTCAACCAACCACAATTAAGTAGTTTAAGATGCCTTCCTGTCTCAACCAATCAAAATAACCGGTTCGAAATGGCTGCCTTAACCAATGAAAAATATAGTGCTTTCAAATGGCTTTCTGTCTTATCCAATCAAAATAGCGGCTTCGGAATAGTTTCCACTTCGTTCTCTATACCAATTAAATTACCTGGTTTCAAATGGCTTCACTCTAAACCAATCAAAATCTATTCAAAGCGCGTATTTTCTTGACTAATCACAAGGCATGAATGCCCCAAAGTGTGGAGTGTTGTTTTTCATATGTAATATTTCATTATCTTAGGGAAAGAATTTAGATATACTATCCAAAGAAGATGTTACCGTGCTGGTGGAAGGGATACACTGTAATGTGACAGTCCTGGGTGAAGTAAGTATCAATAATTAAAAGAAAGAAATAGATCTTCACAGTCTACATCAATTCGTTTGGAAGTCAAAAGGGTTRATTTTTTCTTGCAACAGGAACAGCTTGTTTGTATAATTCCCAAAGAAAAAGACCTTCCCGAAGCAGAGAAGAAAGAATACACAGTCATCGTAAGCGTCTATTCTTTATATATTATTGAATATAATGAATATTGGTCGATTAAAAGCTTGGTTTTGATCGCTTAGCTTCTAAAACACCAGGAATTTTACAAATACCATTCATAACTTTTTTAAAGTATTTGTTATTCAATATTAATGTGGAAAAAACGTTAAAGTTTGGCACTTTTTTGTTGTTGGAAATTTAGAAATTTAAAGTAAAACGATCGTTTTGAAATCAGTCGAAATTTTTGGCAATAAAAATGATTTTTGTTTGCTTTACTTCAACCTTAAAAATAGACGAAAAATTAATTAATTAATTAGTTAATTAATTAATTTACTTATTCAGACTGTTTTAAGTGGCTTTAAAATAAAACACGAATGTGGTAATATATGTGGTAACGATAWAATAGCGCAGCGCAACCGTGACGTCATAAAAACGAAGACAAAGGCGAAATTCGGACAAACAAACTAACAAGTTTACTTTCAGCAGATAATTTTCACAGCCGATCGCAGTTGATCTTAGTTTACATGGGTTATTATTGTAACTTTCAGTAGAAATAATAAAATCGTTTCGTATAATCCTCGTAGCGGTTAAACAAAATGCAATGCTTGTCCGAACCTTTAAGCCATTTTTAGAATCAGTGCGCTGCGCTATTGAGATTGTCATCTTGATTTTCCCACGTTAAGATCTTCAGTCCCGATTATGATGAAGATCTTTGCGTGAGTTTTGACCAAACCCTTGCGCAGAATCTGAAATTCAAACTACAAATACCCCGTCTTTCTCCCTGTTTTTCATCACTCTGAAAGGAGTATACTTGATTTGCTAAGATTTATGATATTTGTAAGCTATAGCCCTCTGTAAAAAAGGCCTTTTCTCTAGTCCACGTACTTCAAACCAAATTCTTTTTTCTCTTAATAGGTAAAAGCAGGTTTTCTTACCTTTAACCTTGGAAAACTAAAGTTCTTCATGCCTGTAAAAGGCAAGGATATTCCATCCTGGGTCTATGCTGTCGTTGCTGCCGTAGCATTCATTCTCTTGGTCGTCATAATATGTCTTTATTGCGCCTATCGAAGGAAAAAACAACAGCAATCGAAATCCACCAAGATACATGAGATAGAGAGGGGAAAATTTGAGTTAAGAGTTGCCAGGGAATGCAGAGAAGGTAATAAAGATGACATCTTGGAATTTTTAGCCTCTAAACTTGAAAAATTGTTATAAAATAATTGGGATACTACGCGCGCTATGATTGGTCGAAAACCATGTTTGATGAGAGTATCAAAACACGCTATCGTCATTTTTAATCTATCGCGCGCGCTCATTGGTCAGTTTGAATAAGACGGCACGTAGGGAGAATTTACTTAGACTTTGCTTTTTTCCGATCTTTTTGCACGTTTGTTATTTCATATGTTTGGTACTCTGATCAAAACACTTGGGATGTTTGGAGAACACTCGAGAAGCTGGAAACCACTCCGCTACGCGTCGTGGTTTTCTACGCTCCTCTCGTGTTCTCTCAACATCCCGCGTGTTTTGATCAGAGTATCAAATACGGAAAACTGTTTTTGATCTGTTAACAGAATGTTTACAAAAATTTTAACGAATTGTTTCGCATACCCCACTTCTACGCTATCTACGTTACTTACAAATATACTAATTTGAAGGTAAGATTAACTTGTTTTTGGACTATTATCGTCTTCAGCGTTTGCTGAGCTGCAAACAGACATGACAGATTGGTCGAATGATCTGTCCTCATCTCTAATACCGTTCTGGGATTTCCGTACGTACGCCATGCACGTGCTGTTCCCTGGTGTTACTGATCATCCTGTTCTAAAAATGAAGGTAGAAATTGCGTTCAGTTATCTGACTATTCTTCCTTCCCCTTACATCATTCCATCCTCCCATGCTTCTTTCCATCCTCCAATCCATTTCATTTTCATTTCATTTCATCCTACCATCTACAATTTATCCATCCATTCATCCATCCATACATCTATCCATTCCATTTCATTCCGTCTGTCCATCCCTCCCYCCCTCCCTCCCCCCTCCATCCATCAATCCATCCTTCCATCTATCTGTCTATTCTGCACTTTTTCATTTGTTCTTACTTCCATTTTCATTATTGCGTCTTTTCATTCTAGAGTAATCTATCGCACAACTGGGAGAGTGGTCTTCGAAAGTTTGCTCAACTCGTGTACAACAAGGACTTCTTGTTGATATACATCAAAACCATTGAAACACAGAGTAGCTTCAACATGAAAGACAGGTACGTTTTTCCAGTATTACCAATCACTCTACAGCAGACTATACCATATACAGATGCCTCGGTCACAATGGAATGTAGTGCCTTCAGATTACGTAGAAATAATACCGAATATGCTAAATTCCATTTCTATCTGTGAGTTACCCGTGCCCTGACTTAGATCAGCCCAGAGGTTGCTTCAGGGTTTGATCTGTGAGTTAGCCATTCCCTGACTTGGATCAGCCCAGAGGTTGTTTCAAGTTTCGATCTRTGAGTTAGTCGTGCCCTGACTTAGATCAACCCAGAGGTTGTTTCAGGGTTCCATCTGTGAGTTAGCAATGCCCTAACTTAGATCAGCCCAAAGGATGTTTCAGGGTTCTATCTGTGACATCTTTTCTTTAATAACACGAGCCATTCAAATATACTTCCCAAACTMAACGAGAATGTGGATATATTTTAGGGCTATTGTCATTACACTACACCTTGCTAAAGAATCGTATTTTCATTGGAGAGTCGAAAATATTAAAAGCTTTGTTCACCTTACTTGAGAAATATTTGCTGTTTTTTTTCTAGATGTAACCTTGCTTCGCTTTTAATGGTGACTCTACAGAACAAGATGGATTATGCAACAGAGTAAGTTACGACCATGTTGACAGGAATCCTTCTGAACGATTCGCAATATTCGATGCGCGTAGAGCATTCTGGGTTGGACTAGATTATGCTCTTCGCTCTCATTTAGACGCAGAGTCTTTTAAACATTTTAAAATACGTTCCAATTTTTTTTTTCCTGCTTTATGGCCTGTGGGAAGATTTAAATAAAATAAAATATATCAATGATATAAATATAATAAGTAATGGTGAATATTTACTGGTACTCTGTGGAATGAGTCTAATTCCTAATTTTCTGGATTTTTTAAATTTCATTAATTTTTTCCCTTCAGAATACTGAAGCAGTTATTGTGCGAGCTCATACGCAAATCTGTAGCACAAAGCCACCCAAAACTGCTCCTTCGAAGGTAAGTAAAAAATTTTGCATATGCTCTCCCGATAACTGGGTTGGTCAGCGAGATAAATGACAGCCATGCGCAGTGAGACCCAAGTTCTGTGTTGAATAGCAAGCTTGCGTAGTGAGATATCAAACGTTAATCGTTATACCACTTTCTTTGATTGTAATGATGCCAAACAACGGATAGGAGGGCACCTAGTTGCTGCGCTGAGACTAGGCAGACCGTTTGGGTGGACAGCTGAGACTAGGCAGACCGTTTGGGTGGACAGATGAGACTAGGCAGACCGTTTGGGTGGACAGCTCCTTGAAACGTTTGAGGCCCACGTATTTGTAAAGTGAATTTTTTTGTCTTGTTTTGTAGGACTGAATCTGTCGCAGATAAGCTATTGACCAACTGGTTGGCATTTTGTATGTACAACGACCTCAAGGTACGATCAACTGTCGATTGCTGGGTTTCAATCAGTTGATAAAAGTCTTTGAATCTCATTATCTGGTCCAAATGAGGGTCAAACCATTTTCTGTCGGACAAAAAGAATTCTATCTAAAACATGATTCAGCTGATGAAAATTACACAACAGACAGGAAACGACATCAAATGAAACCAAGCAACTGATGTACTGTAGAAATGGTCTACAGCCAACAAACTCTGACTGTCTTTCGTTTCTTTTAATAGAAAGATTTGGGTAAGCCGCTATTCATGCTGTTCATGGCGATCAAATGTCAGGTAGAGAAAGGTCCTGTTGATGCTTGTACTGGAGAAGCGCGCTACTCACTGAGTGAAGACAAGCTTCTACGACAAACCATTGAATACGAGGTATGAAACGTGCAGCTTCAAACTCTATCTGGACGATGTTTTTTGCGGTCGTTATGACTAGAAAAAGCAGGAAATACAAATTTGAATAAGAAAGAAAATTCGAGAAGCATTTTGGTAGTGGTAGTGAAATGACGCCATCATGCAAATGCATTTTTATAAAGATTATTTTCTTCTGGTTCTCTCTATATAGCACTTACCTTGCACGTTTGTTGCCTTGTTTCGTAGACGTTGAAGGTTACTGTCAGCCAGGAAGATGAATCTCCGATCCAAGTCGCCCTGCTGGACTGTGACACCATCACTCAAGCCAAAACAAAAATACTGGATGCTTTCCACAAGGTACGTTTTCCTTAGATGTTTGTCCTACGATTCCATCCTTTCATGCCATCTTATTATGCTTGCCAGTCATCTTATCCCTCTAACCATCCATTGTTTTTATATAACTATCCATCCCATTCCATTCGTCTGTCCATCTATTTAGTTATTTATGATTGTATTTAACCTTTTTGTCTATTTGCAGCACGAGCCTTATTCAAGCAGGCCAACTCCTGAAACATTCCAGCTAAGTATGTACACTCTCCTCTCCTCTCCTCTCCTCTCCTCTCCTCTCCTCTCCTCTCCTCTCCTCTCCTCTCCTCTTTTTCTCTTTTCCTCTCTTCTCTTCGTGTTTGGA
>NW_022261358.1:80816-95083 GCF_009602425.1 Actinia tenebrosa
ATGGCTCGAAGGCAACACCCGTTATTAAAATTCCATAGCTTTACACTCCCATCACGTGCTCCTGTGATGAGTCGTCTCTTGGACTGATCAAAAGTCATGGCTGTTATCTCTGAATCACCGTGCGCATTAGCAAACTGTATAATCTTCTCGCCATTYTCCAGGCTCCACACACACACCACGGAATCGTGACAGCAACTGACGACCTAAAACAGTATACGTACASCGTCARYYATCGTTCCTATGACGTCATCGATTGGGATGRAAGATTTTTAAAGGAACGTACGAGGATATGGATCACATATATATCAGGGCAGACGTAGATTTATGACTATGAAAATACCAGTGCCGTATGCGTGCCTTGCTGTGACCGTGATGTTTTCTCGGATTTTGATTGGCTGATTTTTTTGCGCAATGCGATTGGCCTAGTAGTGCTGTGCACCTTGGCGTTACCGGTTCCGCGCCGTGTTCATGCCGTGTTTCGTGTATTTGATTGGGTGGAGAGTAAATTCTCGCGCAATGCGAGTTGTGTGACGCATGCCTTGCYACGCAACGACCGATGTGGGAATGTAAGAATGAARCATTTTTCTTACCTGATCAAACAAGTCATTATACAAAGCTCCACACAGCGGCTTCGTATGGCTAGCAACCTCATGCTCTTCTGAAGGGTCCTCGTTTTTTCCCTCGAGTAAACTCAGCTGCGATAAAAACCAAGCCTTATGTATCAGTACCTCTTAGGACCAAACTTGGAAGTCTGTAGGAAGACTGTACAATGGGGCACAACACCGTCCGTCGTATTTGTCATGCAAGGCGTGTTAAGAGGAGGGTTTCGCGGAAAGTCCCAAAGATAAACTCAAAAACTAAAACACAGACAAGCTTACCTGATTAGTGCCTACTAAAATACAGTGTAGCTTGTTGCTGTAGTAGAGACTCGAGATAGGATGAGGGCCTGGGAGGAGAGTCCTGCTCAGAATGGTCTGAACACAGCATAAATCCCTCATATCCCAAATCTTGATAACCTGTAAAACCATGATATTGAAGGTCATTTAGAAGTAATAAAACTAACCTTCAGCTGTTAATACCCTGAAACAACCTCTGGGCTGATCAAAGGCTAACTCACAGATCGATGGAATAGACGACTTGTACTAACAGATCACGTGACCCCTTCCCCTTAAACGAGCAAAATGAATCAAAATGAACTCCAGAAATGAAAAGAGCACCTCTAATTTAGTAAGAGGGCGACGTTTCAGCTCGAAATTTTGACTATAGGAGAAACGACATTTAATATAAAATCAAATATTTTACAAGGATTTGTATGGGAAAAGTGTTGGCTGGTAAGCTTTGGCCATCCAGTGCATTTTCCCATACGAATCCTTATAAGACATTCAATTTCATATCTAATGCCACTTCTCCTGTTTCGCTTAGTGTAAGCTGAAACTCCGTCTCCCTACTAATGCGGAGGTGCTCTTTTCATTTCTGTTTTTTATTTTGACAAAACTGCTTGTTTTAAGCGAGGTAGGGTCACGTGACCTGTAGTGCAAGTCGTCCGTCATGTGAATCAATCCCGAGACCTCAGAGCCGGTCAAAGGCCAGGCGAGTGCACTAACGCTACCCTCCTTGATTCTTAACCTTGATTCAAATCAAATCGGTAAGAGCGCGCACACACATGCGCATTATTGGTTCAGGTTGGTTGAAATGCGCACACACTTTCAGATCGTTTCTTTATCCACCATGATATTACTTATTACTTCGCGTATCTTACCTTGTCTTGAGCAGCGCTGATGATCTCTCYCTGTTCACTGTTGATGAGTATGTGAGTTATGCAAGCAGAATGTCCTTTCAGTATCTGGAAATAAGAAGTATTATTGTCGTCAAAGCCTCGATGACTGTTTGATTAATTTATGCATAATTAAAAGTCGACACTTCACCAAGGTTTTATTAAGGACGAACAAATATTCCGACAGGCACATTCTTTGTACGAACCCGAGACTCAAAGAGACTCGGATTGCGTTACCGTTACACCACCCTCGATTCCAGAATAGTTGGATTCCTGTATAGAGGCTTTGCACCATCACGTGCCAGCGTCCATTATACAGCTTGGGCTGCCTGTGGTTAAATGTCAGAATAATAAAACCCCTTTGCTCTCGGGAATTCTTTCTCATGTAAAACGACGTTATTGTTCCTGTCATGTAACACGCTCCCGTCACGTGATGGTGCAAAGCATCTATTTGGATAAAGGAGTGAGGTTTTTAGAGATCAACTAATTTGACGTATATTTCTGTCTTACTTACAGAAGTTGGTTTTGTAGGTACGTAGGGATTCCATAGCCTCAGGTGATGATCCAAGCCACCAGTAACTGAAATAAAGATATATATATATATAAGAAATTGGACTGCTTTTCAGGCGATGCGAGTAAACACCCTCAGCCTAAAGACTGAATGGTTATCAATATTTAAAGACATTTGAGTATGGATATGGATTTAAAATTTGAAAGGGTTTTAGAGTTTTATGGCAAAGAAAGAATTACGTAGGGAGGTGGGAACGGGAAGCACGTGCCCCTCCCCCCGCAAAAAAAGTTTTGCTTTCGCCACCAAAATTTAATTAATTCATTTGGGATTCCTGTGGATTTTGCAGGAAAATGGCACATTGCCCCCCTATAATCGATACCTCGCTATGCCCCTGTCGGTGAAGACAYATAATTTTGGCGTATTTGCGTAATTTGTCGGCATGATACTGACCAATAACGTTCCATTCCTTGCAGTAGTCAAAAGAATTGATGCCTTTTCGGGTACGGAACATTGATCTCCTAGAAACACGAATGAGAAGTTCTCATTGAGCATCTAAATGTTAGTGAAYTGGATACTTTGTAAAAAACGTTTCTGCATGGGTGCGTTTCAAGATGTTTTCCAAAAATTTAGGGCCATTTAGTGTTTTGGAACAAGTCCTTGACCGACTGCCGGTCATTTAGTCAGCGCATATATACTCACGTTTTCTTGCGATCCAAGTCACCAAGGTACATGGAGTTGTTAGAAGATGAAGCACACGAGATGAAGCACTGTAGTGTTGGGTAATACCTGACTTTACGGACCCAGTCCTCGTGAAGTTCCTGCATGACGGGTTAGAAAATGGAAATATCACGAGCAGCAAACGAATAATACAATCGTTTTACATGAGAAAGAATCCAATTCCCCTGAGCAAAGGGATTTTATTGTTCTGCCATCTWACCACAGGCAGTCCAAGCTTGCATTATGGGCGCCGGAATTTGCTCATTTACCGGTTTTCTCTAACTCCACCTCTATTAACTTACATTAAACTGCATGGCTTGGACATTTGCATGTCTYCCCAGGAAAATCTCAGCTAATGAAACTCGGCGACAGTTAACTGAAAAAAAACGATTTCGTCTGAGAAAAACTTACTTCTTATAGAACTTTTTACCTTGGGCGTAACGTTTTAAAATAAAATCTGCGTCCTTTTTTCACGAGAGTAGCACTTAATAGCCAGAGGCTAACAAACCTGTGGCCCTCATTCCGTGATAGAATTGGAATTTAGGAGTCGATTTTTGAGGGGGGAGAAAAACCGGAAAACCCGGAGAAAAACCCTCGAAAAACAGGAGAGAACCAACTATAAACTCTGCTCACACACAACACCGAACCCGTACGCCACCCGTGCTTTCCCTACTTTGCCATTACAGATCACATGTCCATYATTCTCTTGAGAATAAGATTATTTGTTTGAGTTGTATCTATATTCATGTGTCTTCTCATGCGCAACTATGTGCTTAAAAAAAAAGAATGTTATTTTCAAGGATATGACATGTGGTCTCAGAAGGGAAAACACTACGCCTAAGCTAAAGAGATCTATTCAGGACATCTGTGTATAACATATTTTACAGCCTCGCTCTGGCGCGAAGTCCCGGTAACAATCCAAGATGGCGATTGGAAAGAAATGCTCAGATCTAGACTATAACATTTAGGACAGGATTATTGTCTTACCTGATGGAATTGCTTGTCCTAGAGTGAGATCAAACAGATTATTAACAGCTGCCGAGAACTTGATGCATCTCACAGACCCACCAGCGTCACCAAACAGCAACACGCTTTCGTTGAGCTTGTGAGGATTGAACCTGAAATTGAAGAAGTTTTAAACATTGGTCCACGACTATGGAGGCAAGATATTTTCTGAGTTAGTGAACTTGGTGCATTGTGGTCTAACTTGGTACAAATTTACATCTTTTGCTCTTCATGCCTTATTTTGTGTTGTTTGTAATGAAACTAGTGTTCCGACTCCGGAAGAATCAGGCGTAACCAGAACTACAACAACAAGGCTAAACTCTTTATTCTAGTGTACTTGTAGTGAAAAAGGTACAAATAGTGGGGTGAAAACACCTATTGCCTAAAAACCTACCAAACTTACAAACTTGATCCGCGCATGGCGGTAAACGTAAGTGACGTAGCGGAAGTGACGTTACAGCACAGCTAGACCACAATGCATCTTGATTATCGAACTCAAAAAAAAGCCTTAGAAAGATTATCAAAGAAGACAAGTGCTTACCAATAGTCCATAGTGACTACACAGTATTCCAGTCCACATAGAACAAACTGTTTTTCAAAGCTATTTGCTGAGCAGTCGTAAAATACTAATAAACAAAACAACATGCAAGGTCAGTGTCATGGCATACATCCCACTGTCTATACTTTCGTTCTTGTTCCTTTAAATTAATTCTTAAACTCCTATTTTAATAAACGTTGTCATCACCAAAGGCAATAGGCAATATAGGCGATAGGCAAAAAGCAAWAGGAGATAGGTTATTCCAAGATCCAAGAATAGTTGGAATAACTTCAGGTGTTTCTGCTTCTTATTCTCGTCAAGATTATGGACCTTATGTGTTGACACTGATTCAATTTTCTTTGAATTCAACGAAAATGTTTCCATGTCTGAATGACCCATTGCCTATAGCATATAGCCTTTGGCGATGACAACGCTTTTTGGAATAAGTGTATAATTATAAACAAAGTGTAAGGGCAAAATGTAATGGTGCAGCTTCAGGGGTATTCTATTCGTAAGAAGTAGGTGTCTTTTGAACAAATCAGATTGCGAGTCAGGTAGCATCTGAAAGTCGATCGATTGCGGACTAATTATAAATCAGTGTTCATCTATACTAACTAACCTATCTCTCTGTCTGCAGAAGACACAGCAACTTTCTTGGCATTTGGTAACACAACACAGTCTGTCACCCACATTGTCCTCTGTGTGGACGATGACTTGCCTTCAAGCAACTGCACAAGATGGATGATGATGGATATTAATTTGGATGATATAGCAAAATATATTATATGTAAGAAAAAGATCTTATTTTTATATAGCAAAGATTGTCTTTCAATGTCACGACAATCACATAGTAATTGATTGCCCAGTCATCCAAGCCAGGGACTCCTGATTAAAGCGTTCGACGCCAGAGCGAATTTAGAAGGTAATTTTTGCTGAGGGAAGAAACCTTAGAACCCAGAGTAAACCCGTTAAAGCACAGTAGAGAATCAACAAGCAACTCTACTAAAATAAATAAATTAATAATGGGTTCTTATATAGCGCATTTTAAATATCTCAATACGCTTCACATTCATAACCAGTGGAGGACTTTACGGCGCTGCGTATTAAGGCGCTATTGACAGCCATGCAGCTTACAATCATGAGTGCGTAATGTTAGTAGATTAGTATTATGCCTCCATATTGGGATAGGCTGTTGAACCGGGAGACAATCCCCTACTCTTACACGAATAATTCAACAGATTCTTTTATGTCCCCCATTTACTGTAGGTTAGGAAGGGTTGGGAGACAGGGCCTACGGTTTTACGTCCTTACTCCCATATGATGGCGGATCTGAGGATGAAACCCACGACCATAGTGGGAAGAGGGTGCGTATTAGTAGAGCTTACCAGCCTTGCTTTAACTTATTGTGTATCTTACGGTATGTGTCCTGAGGTTGTGAAGGTCCATGCTCCAGAAATGAAGGATGCCGTCTTTACTGACAGTAAGGTATCGACCGCCAATGTTGTCTGCAGGGTCATCTCCACCGTGTGTCATCTTAGGGTAATACGTTATCCTTTGTATGGTGTCGCGATGCGAGCTGTGGATAACGATCAACAATCGATGAAAAGCTTTAGTTTGGAGACATTAAAAATGAAACTATATAAAAGATATTGGTGGATGTTGATGTATCATGCAACATGGTGGTCATGTCTTTTGTCATATTATCCAACATGGCGGCCATATCTTTTGTTATATCATCCAACATGGTGGCCATATCTTTTGTCATATCATCCAACATGGCGGCCATGTTTTTTGTTATGTCATCCAAAATGGCGGCCATATCTTTTGCTATATCATCCAATATGGCTGTCATGCATGGAGCTGTCATGTCTTTTGTTATATCATTCAATATGGCCGCCATATCTTTTGCTATATCATTCAACATGGCCGCCATCTCTTTTGCTATATCATTCAACATGGCCGCTATATCTTTTGTCTTGCTTGTCGATCATAGCAAGAATTTCCCAACATTTGCCTTTTTTCCACGCCCTCAATGGCAACTGATAAACAAAAGCATAATTAAAAATTTACCTTGGAATCTCACGYGCAGGATATGGGAACTCCATCTGCAAGGAAACAAAAACTTACATATTATGGTAAAGATTTTCAACTTTTTAAGAAAGATATAAACGCTTGCTGACTGAAAAAATATTTTTAATAATTCCCGCAAATTCCTAAAAGCTTGGCCTACCAGACAGTTGTCTGTCTGACACGGGCGGACGCTTTTGGCAGATGTCATCGATACTTGCCTCTCTATCCACACTGGTCATTACATCCTTCAGTTGATTCTCCATTAGCATGTAGGAGCAGAATTCTTCCTGTAATGAAGAAAAATATGTTGTTAGTTTACGCACAACTGAACTCTGCTAGGTCTCTTCATTCGGACTACCTGTGGAAGTCTGAGGTGAAAATCCCCCCCCTCTCTCTCTGTTCAGTCACAAACCGTTCTCTAAGCTCTAAGGCGCATGCGTTCTGAACCGCTGAAATAAAATATTCYGTAACTTTGCAGTTAAGTAGTTTTTTTAATACATCTGCAAATGCTTCAGTAGCGGTTCTTACCCAGTCTACTGTGCCATCACAGTTAGCATCCACCTTCATGAATATGATTGACAGCTGGTTGTCATCAGGCTAAAAATAAACAAGAATGATATGTTAACAATCGTTATACCGCAGTAGACGTCATGGTATATCGAATGGTTTTTGCGTGAAATGAGTATCGGTTTTTGGAGTCATCAGGCGCGAATTATCGCCATATTGCCTAATGTGCAAAAATAGTGCAAGGGCTTATGTATGACTGTTTCAACGCCGCTGCGCATATTTTCAGCTTAAGTTTTCACGGTGATACAGCGATTTAAATATGAATATATGTATTTATATATATTTAAATCGCTGCATGTATCACCTTGAAAACTTAAACTGAAAAACGTTTCGCATTTGACACTTACTATTTCTCCTCTTCCCGCCATTGTCTTGATCATCGCTTGCCGGAACTCGTCCAGGTCAAGTCCCCCTCCACCGTCCTCGTCAGCTTCCTGGTTAATGATAATTATTCATGATTTATACTGAGCGCCCATTTCTACACATATATATACTCAAAGGAACTCACAATCATGAGAGATGGTTAGTATGAGGTCGCTGTTTTTTTTTTTTTGTTGTTGTTGTTTTTTTACGTCCCCAGTGGTTCTTTTACGTCCCTCTAGTATTGGTTATGAAGGGACCGCCATTTAAAGTGGCCATCCGAGCCACTTTAGTATATGTAATTCAAACTTTTAAAAAACGAAAACAACTAACAATGTACTATCAGCTAGATTAAAGATTTTTCCTTTTTCATAGAGTTTCTTAAATCATCTTCTTTTTTCAGAAAACTTCGAAGCATATACATACCTGAAAAATCTGCTGCAACATTTCGAGGCTCTCATTATTCATTTGATCTTCTAATCGAATCATTGGTGGACAAGTGAGTTGACTCTCCACTGCCTATCGTGTTATAATTAAAGAATTACCGTCAATAATGACGTTCTTGACAACAACAATTAATAATTTTCCTTATGATTAACAACAACAATAATAATAATAATAATAATAATAATAACAATGATGATAATAATAATAATAATAATAATAATAATAATAACAATGATGATGATGATGATACTTTTAGCAACTATTCCTCCCGCTCCACCATTTCTTTATTTTTCAAAAAAAAAAATTCCGTTTTCCTCTTTTTTCACTGAGGCTGAAATTGCAGACATCTATTTTAAGCTTATTTTATATCACTCGATTTTCGTTTGTTGTCTTTTTTCTTAAAGATTGGATAACATCTTACACTTGTGTAAATCAATTAGTCTCCTTTTTTCTAATTTTTCGGGGTGTTTTATTTTTCAAAAAGAGCGAGCGTTTCTATGAAAATCAATCAATCAAAGCTTCTTACCACATTGATATCCRATTCTTTTCCTTTCTTTCCCGTAGAACCTGACTCCACATCTTCCTCCAACCCGCTGTCATATTCATCGCTATATTCGTCAGAACTATGATCCATAATAATTCACTCAATATATATTTGACAAATCACTGTATTCTAACTAAAGTCGACAAAATGGGGAAATAAGAGAGAAACTTGTGATGTAATAGTGAATTCTGACGTGCATTTGCGCGCGCGCTCGCGTGAAACAACTCATTTCCGTCAGGCGTTTCTCGCTCGAGTGACGTAAAATCTCCTGGTACAACTAAATCTTGAGTATTTGATTTGAACGTGTTATGATAGACTGTATATTTGTTATAGTCTTCCTTAGGTAATTTTCCAAGGCTTTACATGTAAACTAGATTATTACTAGTAACTAAATGATATGTTGGCTTAAATCTCGTTCAGTTGGTATTCCAAGAAATCGATCAAACTATGCCAAATGTCAAACTACATACCCCGTGTAGGTAAGTGCGTATATTTCACTGAAAGCGATCAAATTTGTACAAACAGCAGTCGATATTATATTGTCTTTAGTTTTTGACGCCGGACTGAAGACAAGCACTATTTTAGCCGGTAATGTAGTGGTTTTGTAGTTTACATACACGCATACACGAGGATTTCCTTCGAAGAAAACATCATAAATCAGGCTTCTCGATCGCTATAGAGATTTAACGATCGTAACCCGCACCTCCAAATATCGGAGTGTTCATTTTTGATTTCTACAGTCCATCATCTAAATCCATAAGTGTTTTCCATAGAGTCTTATTTCGTTTAAATATGGTTAGACTAGAATTTTGATACACAAAAAATACATAAATAGGCATCATGAACTTTATGTATGATTATCTTAACCTCACTTTAGTCGCTCTGCTAAAAGATTTTCTATGATTTATGTTACAAAATTATATTATTTTTAAATAAAGTTACTCCTATTGAAATAGGTATAAAAGGCATTATTTTCCCAACGGAAGCAAACTTTGAGATCTGGATCCTTCATCTATTTACATATACTTTAAAAATATGCACAAAAGTTCTAGAAGGTTTTTGCTTTGTTCAAGTTTGGCGATATCGCTTATGCCCTTTGTTTTTTTCCGGTATTTAGAATACAGCTTCATCCTCCGCATATTAAAAATTCTGTACTGTAGTCTTGCAAAGAAATAAAGAAGTATTCAAGTGCTTCTAAAAACCCTTTGATTCATTTCTCTATTTGTATTATGTTGAAAATTTGTCCTACTTTACATCTAATCAATCAAAATGAATTAATCGAACTGAATGCAAATATCAAATGTTTTTTGTTTTTGTTTTTTTTTTTTGAAACAAAAAATTATAGAAAGAAAATTATCTAAACTTTCTTTAAAGATCATGAATTAGATTTAACAATAAAATTATATTTGAGGAAGTAACCAATGCTTCTGTTTTAGACATGTTGGAATTCCTTTTTTTTTTGTTTTTGTTTGTCGAGATCTATTACCGGTATACACATATCTATAAGGGTTTGATAGCACCTTTTAAAAATGGGACAGTATTTAATTTTCAACCTTTTTTTCTTTATAACTGTAAAAAAAACTCCAAGCTATGCTCAGTCTTGGTTACGTGGCATCTGAGTTATACCCAAAGGTTGCAAGAGGCATATATGATTTGAAAATGGTTAATTGCCTCAAAAATACCAAAAAAWATATATACAGTGTTAAGTTTCGATGTCACTGACATCAATATCAAGTGAAACCGATGGTGATATTAAAACATCGTGTAACTGCGTAAAAAATAACAATGTTATTAGAAACTCCTTCTTTATCATTCCACTGCTTCAACTAAAACATTATTTGAAATCCCACAGAGCTAATTCATGAAAAACTTGAATCCTTACTATGGGAAAATAAAAGGTTTCCCTGCTTAACAGAGTATAGAATCTTTTGTATTATTAATATGTAATGGGATTCATATCTTTGATATAATGTCTCAACTGACAGGAAAATGAATTATTGTTTATAATGGAATTAGCTGTGTCGCTAATGATCCAATATTATGCTACACTTGGCTGGACATGTTCAACAGAAATAAAGAAATATTCAGTTATACATGACCTTAATGTCAAAGATAAATGATATAAATGAAATGTCTGGGGTCTATACCATGAAGAATGCTTGAAATAAGCTGTTGATGGATTTATCTTTCTCATTATTAATGCAATTGTTTCAAGTTATTCAAATTATTGATTAATTATTCATACTAAATTTCGTTTATTTTCAGTTTGCATGTTTCTGTTTCAAGGGTTTTTGATCAATTGTAATCAAGGTACGTAAACCAGTAATATTTGTGTAATAAAGAATACATAGATATATTTAAAATTCATAGCAGCCAACTTGTAGGACAAAAAATGCTATATTTTGCAATTTATTTATTGCTTTTCAAGGATTTTCTTTTTTCAAAGGCTCTAACTCACACATATAATAGGCCCAGGGGGTGTACTAGGGTGGGTAACATGATGGGGGGGGGGGGTGGGTGGGTCCGACGGAGCTTCATTTTGCAACCCTAAAAAAATACTCAAACCTGAAATTTTACACTCAAAAAAATACATGGCATCCAAATTTCAGTTTACGGAATTCACTCACGCCTTGCTGAAAAAAATCAAACAAATAATTTTCTGATACAAAAATCGAACTCCGAGATGTGACAACCCAAAAAAATACGAGTTTCATTTTGAGACCTAAAAAAATATGTGGCTGGTCTCTTGACCCAAAAAAATACTGGGAATGAAAATTGTCAAAAATACGTTGGACCTCCCCGTCATGTTACCCACCCTAGTACACCCCCTGGGCTAATAGGAATTTAGTGTGTTAGGAAGCAGCAATGTAACAGTTAGATTGGGTTTGAATTACCTGAGCTTGGTGTCCTATTTGAGTAGACTTGTTTGGTGGTTCTCTGTTGTGCTTTGAGGGATTTTTCTCTGCATTGTCCAGTTTTCCTCCCTCCTTAAAAGTAAAATGAATTCCCATTCAATATCCAAGCTTTCAACTACCATGAAGCTTAGGGATCTGTTTACGATGGTCCCATGCTAAAATATAACATCCAAAATTGTTAGATTTTTAATTTTAATTTTAAATATGTTTTCAAAAAAACTTTAGACTCACAATGACATTGATATGTGACTATTGTTGCCATTCAGGATGCAGTACTGGTCAATATCCTTGTATATTAAATGGTACAGAAGGACGCATCGCCAGTCCAGGGCATCCATCATACTACCCAAACAATGCCAATATATCATGGTCAATTCAAGTCCCTCATGGCTACTCTATCAAGCTTGAATTTAGTGACAACTTTAAAATTGGGCTGGAGACAAACTGTCGATCTGATTACTTAGTCATATATGATGGCTTTACCACAGGAAGCCCAGTAATGGGAAATTATTGTGGCTCAGATAAACCACCTAGTTTATACTCATCTGGGCCAACTTTATTGGTTGCCTTCATTTCTGATAATGAATATCAATCTTCTGGATTTTCTGCTAATTACACAGCGATAAAACCAGGTAAATATTCTCATGGTATAATATTTTTGCTAAATATCTTTTTGCTACAAACCTTATGCAAAAGGGTGTGGTTCTAAATTCCATAAATCGAATGCTTACTTATTTGGCAAATTATTTTGTTGCCAATTGAAAGACCACAAGAAAATTCGTATGCACACAGTTTCAAAGTAATAAGAGTTATTAAAGTGCCAAAAATATGAAAATGAGGCTGGTCAGGGCTCATGGTTCTCTCTCTCTACAAATCCTTYTAACTACAAAGTTCTGTAACTTTTCAGGTATTTGTGCTAGAGCACTGAAATTTTGTTCAACTCATAATGTTTGTATGCTTTTCAAATGTTGGCTACTGTGACTTCAAAAATATAGTGGCTTAGGAGTAAAGACACGTTTCTTTTCTATGGGATTTTGTATATGGTCTAGTTGTAGATTGAAATTTWAAAAAATGAATTATAGAGTTATAGATTCATTGAATGAAATGTTTACTTAACTGGAGGATAATTTTATCTACTCAAATCGTTGTAAGAAGTGAAAAAATAGCTACTTGTAAAATTATCTGAGCACAAATACCTTTAGTTATCCATATTTTTTTGTCTTCATCGATTCTTCAAGTTTTCTCAATCAAACTTCTTCTTCTTTTGTTGTCCTTTCTAGCTAAATGATATTTATTCAGCTACCAACACACGTATTATACGTTGTCATTTAGCAATGATAAATAATGACTTGTCTTGATAACGTTAAATAAGGTATAAATTTGTAAAACAGGCGTTTTTCATTAGAGACAGCTGTTTTGTCAGCCATTTTGCAATTTGATTTGCAAGTCAACCACAGGAATCCCAACTCTAGTATCACGTAAATATACGCAATGACCAATCTTAGTCTGTTCTCCTCTTTAAAGGTACAACATGCTCCGCACTACAAACACAAGAAGAAAATGCAAACCTTATCCTAAGAGACGCTTCAGGGAATATTTTCGCTCATTTTAACAATTCATATAATTATAACATAAAACCTCTTCGATGTTTATGGAGGCTGCGAGCACCGCCAGGCTATGGGATCAAGATAGCTATCAACGCTTTAAAACTTGATAAAAATACTAGTTGTTTGCAAAGTAATTTCAATGTATATAAGGGATATTTTGTACAAGAAGACAAGCTGGTCTCGAGATATTGTAAAATTGAAAATCCAGCCAAAATATATTTACCCGATAGAACTGCAGTTTTAAGAGTTCAAATAAATCAACTGTCTTCGTGGATTGGAAGCGAGGCATTTGCTATTAAATATGAATTCCTCAAAAAAGGTAAGATGAAAATCGAATTGGGGAATTGCATCAAATATGATCAAATGATTACTGCCTTCTCTCCACTCCACTCCTTTCCTCTCCTCTCCTCTCCTCTCCTCTCTGCTTTAGCAATACCTGTAAATTGTAGGTCATGCCAATAAAGCTATTTCAAACCTCTCCTCTCCTCTCCTCTCTCCTCTCTCTCTGCATTACCTGAAACATCCCCGTTTGTCGTTTTAGTGATATAGCTCATGGATATTTTTCATTTCTCAGATATAAATAAGTGCTCTACACTAAACAGCGAACAAGAAAACAGCAACATTATTTTAACCAGGAATAATGGCAGTTTTACAATACATACGGAAAACGGTGATCCTGACCAAGGTCTTCAGTGCCTATGGAAAATCAAACCACCGAATGGTCATCAAGTTAGACTGAGTTTTACGAAGTTTCTTCTTGAGAGCGACTGTCGGGATTCCTTCGTAGAGATTTTTGATGGAGAAAATAGTGAAGGAAACGGAAAGTTCTGTGGTTCGGTTCCTCCGTGGGTGATGTTTTCCACCGGGGGATATCTCGTGGTCAAGTTTGTTGCGCGGTCTAGTAATATGAGAAATCTTTCAAGATTGAGTATCGTTGGCGTTTATGAGGCTGTGACGTATGGTAAGTGACGGGACCATTTCGTCATTCTTGCCTCTGAGTATGGTCAGTCAGTTGGTTAGTTTGTCTGGTCGGACGTCAGTTAGTCGGTCGGTTAGTCAGTCGGTCGTTCGGTCTGTTTTTCTGCTTGTCTCCGTTTTTTTTTTCTTGGTGCGTGCGTGTTTGCTTGCTTGCTTGCTTGCTTGCTTGCTTGCTTGCTTGCTTGCTTGCTTGCTTGCTTGCTTGCTTGCTTGCTTGCTTGCTTGCTTGCTTGC
>NW_022261358.1:107702-151137 GCF_009602425.1 Actinia tenebrosa
TTCCCAGTACCTTCGCCTTCAAACTACAATTTTGTTCAATTTGCTACGATAACTTAAGTATGTCAATCTAAATATCTGTTGGTTAGGACTAGTTGAATATAAAGCAATTTGTTAGCTTGGTTTGGACCAACCAAAATAAACTAGGTATAACACTGTATATATCTGCTTGTCCCTAAATAACGAGTAAAATTCATACGTAGAAAGGCTGCGCGCGAAGAATGCCCACTAACGTCCTTGACTCACCAACAAAAACGTTAAATTACTGTACTGTATTTAGAAAAAAACGTCCCGTCGCTATAGAAATGATGACGTAATAATGCACAGGGTTTGGCTGCTRGTTGCWYCCTTGTACCWKTGACCCTTCTATCTGACGTCATCAYAATGAACGAAAGCTATACAAYTCAACCGTATCCATGGCAACWATGACGAAATAGAWCTTTACTATGACGTTTAAAATCTATAAACATAACTCTAACGTACGTACCTTTCAATTTTTTTCTTAGCGAATATTCATTTCTGTATTCTGGCTGGTGAAAGTGGTAAGCACTCTTTCTTTCCATCTCATGAGGGCTTGTTAACATGTGAAATTATACTCTTTTTGTTTTACAGCTAAGGAGCAGTGCTCTTTCGTACCCCGTACACTACTGTACCTTCTTGGTGTCTCCGCGTTGGTTTTCTAGTGCTAGCTTAGCAGTTTTCAAATGGATCTTCTTGCAACACCATGGTCAAACGAAGTCGTTCGTGTAATCCTAGGTTCCCACAAAATACAAGACGAGGCAAATTCCCCATTTCTGTCCAGTACTCAGTCCACGAAACTGGTCCGTCCACGACCGCCACTGTTAACACTCTAACTAGCATCAGCCATCCATGGGGAGGATTCAGTCTTTCTGTCCTCGTCTGAAGTCATCAATGAAACGACAGAAGAGGAAGGTGGATCCTCAACACTTTCAAGCAACAAAGATGGCAGGCTAACKCCCTTGAGTCTGTTAGAAAACCCTTATACTCCTTGTAGTTCTGTTGGAAATACATCCACACTGTCGTATTTCTCTTACTTGGGGGAYAACTTTGCAAGGTCATCAACAAGTAGTCCAGTCATGAATATAGGCAATGGWGTCATYCTCTCTTGCGCTTCGAGCTCCTTTCAAGGTAGTATCCACTCAGCTACAGCTAAAARCTATCMCGAAATGTTCGCCAARGATGATTTAGCACGAACAAACCAATTAATAGACTATTGTTCGTGTATRTGTTGCGTTAAGGCCTTGTTCTATCACTGCAGTAAAGGCAACCAAGAAGACGTTGTTGATRAAGAGAATATATGCTCCTGTGAGGAGCCTGGGGCTACTTGTATGATGCGCTGGGGGATTCTTAGTCTTCTAACTTGTTGCGTGCTTTTACTTGTGTTTTACGCTCCTTTCAAAGGCATTCAAAAAGCTACACTARAGTTGAAGCGTCGTTTTCGTAAGACGTCTGCACAATAGCCTCATTTCAATAGCTTCGATTTCATGACACTATAAAAAGTTTAAGATTGAGGAGTTTGCACGACAAACTCAGTACATCAACCATAGATAATTGTGTAAAATTTAATTAAAAATTCTACTAGATATAGTCCTCCGATCTTGTAACATGGAAATTTGGAGCAGGTCGCCAAAGTTAGCTTTTATTTTATGTAAAAACAATTCAATATTTAATATTATTTATTAGAAATATCATTCAGGTAATGAATTCAAATGAAGAGTTTTTTCACGATATTGTAACTCGGTGGATTATGGTAAAGTAGACGTGCCTGGTGCACAGTTGTAAATTATCAGAAATTAATCGATATTAATAAAAAAAAAAAGCTCGTTTCTTTATTTGCAGCAACTTGTAGAAACTTGTTTCTTATTTGCAGAAACTTGTTTCTTATTTGCAGAAACTTGTTTCTTTAATTATTTGCAGAAACTTGTTTCTTATTTGCAGAAACTTATCTAACATGCAACAACTCATTTTTTGTTAGCAGAAACTACTCTAAAATGCAGCAACTCGTTTCTTATTTGCAACAACTTGTTTCTTATTTATGCAGCAAACTCGTCAAGCACATGCAGCAAGCCGTCACAGTTTCTTATTTGCAGCAAGCTTGCTGCATTTACCTTATGGGCCACTGTACTTGCAAGACTGTATATAAGAAAACAGAAACCTGAAAATGTTTTAACTATCCACTGAAAACTGAACTGAACAAGTGCAAACCACGGAGCATGCATGTTAAAAAAACGAGTTTCAATATCAATCGCTGCGTGTTTATTATTAGTAAAGTTAGTTAGGCTTATAAAGATTATGTTGAGCTCGAAGTTAAGTGTTAAAAAAACATTATTAAATTGTTTAAAAAAAAACCTTCAAACGTGGCTTACCTGAACCTTTTGTTGTGTGCTAAATAATAAATCAGGATAATTACGTGTGTTGTCGAGAAATATAAGAAAAAATCGTTCTTACTTGTGAGTTTTAATACGAACCATTCAAACTGSCAGCCATATTGTAATGATCGAACTGAAAAGAGCCTGGGCAGAGAAGTGGCTAAAATCCCCCAAGGGGAGAGGGTTGGATAATTTGTCGATTCCACCGGCCTGATGCAAGCCCTTATCATATACAGTACTTGAAACACATCACTAATACTATATAAGCCAAACTCTTTCTTTTTATTTTTTAGGAAAATTGTAATCAATTTCCTGTCACATTTAATCAATATTAGCGAGCTCTTTTTTTTGTATGGTTTCTAGATTTTTYTCTCGTTATTTATTTATAATGTTTCCCCTTGCGGTCTGGTTTAATTATTTATGTGATAGTTTTAGTCGTACTGCAAAATTCGTGAAAATAAATTCATTGCGGTCAAAGTATTTCTGCTTTGAAGAATTGAACATTAGGAACAGTTGTAAATATGATTCTCCACTGAATAGGTCAAGAACTTTGTCCTGTGTTGGTAACATGGAAGGAGTGATCGATAAAGAGAAGGAAGGAAGGAAGGAAGGAAGGAAGGAGGAGAGGACGTATTAGGAACGAAGGGCCGGGAGGTAGGGAGAAAAGGAATGAGGAAGGGAGGGAGGTACGTAGGGAAGGAGGTAGGGAGGGAAGGAAGTAGGGAGGGAAGGAAGTAGGTGAGAAAGGGAGAGAGAGAAAAAGGAAGGAGGGAGGGAAGGTGAAGGGAAGGTGAAGGGAAGAAACAAAGAAAGAAATGTGACATGGTAACATGAAAGAAAAGTAAAAGCGTGCAGAGAAAGTAAGAGGAAATTTAAAAAGGAGAAACCATCCATCCTTTCCGCATCCGAAATCTTTATTCTTTTATCATTACGACTTTTTTTAAAAACAGTGCATAATAATGAGTACAATCTCTTGATTATTAGCTCTCCCATGGTGCTTGCACTGTTTCAAAATGCGTTGTTTTTCATAAAACAATATCATCTTTACCAGTTTTATCAAATTTCTTCGAAAGCATGCAAACTTCCCGTCGCGGCAACAGTCTTTCAACAGCAGATGATTCACTAACCAATATGAATAGTGAAAAATCTAAACTCATTTTGGAAACTATCAACCAGTGTATTCCTCGTTATCGCTGTTGGATTATTTGTCTCGGCTTGATGCGTGAATCATATATTCTTTTCTTTTTTTTAGGAACGAACCGTTGGTTGTCTTCCTCTCCTCTGGTGGTGAAGACTTTCTTTCGGAATACATAGCGTCATCCATTATCTTTCAAATATTATTCAAATGAAGTCAATGAATATCGAATAAAATGAATCCTATTTTCTTTCCGGATGTCTTTCCAATTACTCTGAAGTGTCTTATAATAATACTTTCTGTTTTATTCAACATTCTTTCTTCGAGTTTTATTTGAACTCACAATTTCGATTATATCTTTATTCTTATAAATGAATTTGGATGTTAAAAAACAAGGTCATCTCCATAACACAACGTCGTCTGCTTATTCAAACGCTATTTTTTTATGCATTTAAATCTAAACCTCTTAAAGATTAATATCGTTTTTTGGACACAAAATGAATAAAACAATTCTTCAGTCGTGCGCTATGTATTTTTTTTTTGTTTTGTTTTGTTTTGTTTTTTTTTTTTTGCAGTGATTCAAATAATTTTGAATCAAGAAAAATACCCGCTTTTTGTAATAGAATTTAAACAAAAATTGTAARCTGGGTAAACTACCAAATGCGCGAATTCTAACACTAGGGAATTCAAAATGAAAATTAAGAGTATCGCTAGTGAATGCTAAAATAAMGCACATTAGTGACAATTTGTGTGACCTTGATGTGCGGCACCTGTCAGTATTGAAGTCGTTGCATGGATCCAAACCTTCACTTGAATTAGAAATCTCCAGACTTCACCATRGATTCATCTTGGCCTTTAGTATTGAATAAAAATGTTGAAAATCCGAAATTCGGATTATACYATGGCCCTTGATGTAGAGCAGCTGTGGTCGAGCAGAATTTCGCCCGTTATTCAAATTTAAATTCATGCATACTTAAAATGATGAAAACACTACAAAAGTGATTATAAAGGTGTTGGAGTTTTTCTTCAAGGCTGTAATTTCTTTTAACGAGGCTACAAAAGGAAAAATAAGTTGCTATCTGCGAGCGAATTAAYCAGTTATCGAGCATCAAGATTGAAGAATGGGCCACGCTCCAAAGTTCTCAGGGGTATTAAACATGTAACAGAATCTTCAGGAAGTCGACAGATCGATCTACGTGCTACGCGGTGAAGCAGGCTCTCTAGAATAATTGATCTGGACGGTGCAATAACYAGCCTCAGTTGCTGCATGAACGAATAAAAACAGAACTTTTGAAGAGTGAACTTTTTTAAAATAGTTTTTCAGCTGTTTATAGCTGTATACTCAGCTAATGAATAAAATATACTATGTACACGCACAGATAGTACTGCAAATCACAAAACATCAAAACCGCTTTGCCCGAGCATCCCGCTCCACCTATAATCCCTCTTCACATTTTCYATTTTTATTTCTGTCTTTTTTGCCTCCTTTCTCACAGTATTCTTTCACGAAATGTCTACAAAATGAAGATAGATTTCTATATACAGAGAGCAGACGAAATAAAAGCAGTCGTCTTCGATCTGTATTAGCATCACGAGCCCCATGACAGTTTTACACAATAAGRTTTATAACTTGACTCGGTGGTCGTACATGATTAAAAACCACAAAACTAAGGCTTTCAGTTTTGTTTAATATTTTAGCACACGCAAACAAAGCCTTGCAATTGCTGGATCAAGTTTTAATACGCTGTGTTGCTCGGGGTCGTCACGGAGGTGTCGTCGTTAGTAAATAACATCAAAAATCGCTAGAGACAACTCGACGAAACTTTAAATCGTTAGTCTACAAGACTGGAATATTTACATGGAGATTCAAAGAGACAGCGGTTGTCAGTCAACAAAGAACACTGAGGCAATAATTCTAAAAACTAAAATCTATAGAAACAAATTYTTTGTGAATAAAATTATTTGACATTGTAGGAGTTTGTTTCCAGGTTCTTTTCGTGTCCATTGATCGGACATCAACACTACAAATCGTACATGAGCAGAACAAACTAACAAAGAGTGGGAAATACTATACGACTAATAAAAACATAGCGAAATTAAAAGCATTAATCAAACTCAGAAATTATACTAATCAAGATGTCGAATATTTATGAATACAAATCGTGCAAACGAAATCTTGTCTAGGCTTTAGGAACATTGGGTATTCCGTAGAAGTTCTAGAAGACAATTGTTTTTGTCGAAAATTATCTTTTAAACATCTTCAATTTTTTAGTCATTATTTTTTTCTCATTAAATTTCTAAAATTCTATAAAACATTTTCCTTCGGCGAAAGATGTATAGTTTTAATTTAAATACGTGTGTTCCTTTTGCAAACATTTATCAGTTCGCGGAATTCAATCGCGTCACTTCTTGTGGGAGATTTACCTCACAGAACCTGGGTTTTCCAAAAGCTTCATAAACGAAGGATAACACTTGGCTCCGCGGACAAATTCTGTCTGGTTTATAGTCCCATTATTATCGACGTCAAGCTTATCGAATAACTTGTTAGCAAATTTCTCTGGAGTGTTTTCGTCTCTAGGCAATCTACTTACGACGTCTTCTCCTGCGAGACGAAATATGGATCGTACGATTTCCAGCATCTCCTTCCTACATACCTCTCCGCTACCGTCGGTATCGTACATCTCGAAGGCCCAGCGAAGCTTCATTTCTTTTCCTCCGCGCATGATTATGGAAAGCCCTTGAATAAACTCGTGGAAATCTATAGTTCCGTCATTATTTTTGTCGAATGTGCGAAAGACATGCCCAGCAAATATGCTCGCATCACCTGTCTTGAATGCCTTGCAGTACAACTCACTGAATTTTGTCTGAGACATTTTTCCTTTCGGGCATTTGTCTTTGAAAGCGTTGTACCATTTTTGCAGTTCGTCTTCAGTGAACTCGGTCGTCTTTCGAAGCTCCAAGACCTCTTCTTCGGAGAGCTTCTTCATCTTACTGCTTTTTTTACCCATCTTACTTCCTCCGGTAGCACTTGGCTGTCAATATAGCTAACTACAATGATCTCACTTATACAAACAACTGAGCCAAGTAAAGCACAAGTGATTCACCGCGATCAAATTTGAGTTTGTATGTATACATCCCTATTGACGCCGTTGATTGGTTCCAAGAGAATTTGCATATCTTTCGTCTACAAATTGCCAATCGGGAAAGGAAATTCCTCTTTTATCTCTAAAGCCGAAATGAAGATATCATTTATCAGTATTTTTTAATTATTAATAATTGTCATGGAATCTTCGAAAGGGGAAGAGTTACACGATCTTTAATAGCTTTTTTAAATTGTGTAAGATGTTAGTATGAGTCATAATCTTGAGAGTGACGCTGACACCAAAAGAATCATCATCAATATCCAAGGAATAACTTTTTGAGAATTTTCAATCTGTCGAAGCTGACAACAGCTTTCAGTTTAGCAAACACTTAACAGTTTTTGATAAGAAGTTCATTTATCCCTCGTTGGAAACCATTTAATATTAATGAGAGGGTTTTCTTTCACTACAAGCGAGTCTGAAACGAATCAAAGCTCTCGGTATGTGGGCTTTTTAGCTGTTGGGGCTTGGATGCTGAAGTTAATCCGGCAACATAACTGTACTTTACGTTACCTTCTTTGAGCTAAGCTGGTGTTAAACTTACTGATATAACGATTAGAAAGCAAAACAAATTAAGCTTGATTGTAATCTGCAAGATGTTGGCCTGCAAACCTCAAAACCAGAGCCAGTTTTGAAAAGAATTGAACTTGCGAACAGGCAACCAAAAAATTATATTGATCTTAGTCGTGATCAAAATATGAATCCTAAGTTGTTGATGATGCTTGTAAATGGTGATAAATTAAGCAACTGTCATTTACGATCTTAATTATCTCTGTGCTACCATTTGGAAGTCATTGACGTGCTTATATTTATTGTCCGTCAGTGCTTGTAAAAGTCGCTGTGGTTGGATGATATATATTCGACCAGTTAAAAACACTTTATAAGTATGTGGTTGCTATGCATCTTGTGAGACAATACAAAAATGCAATAACGAAAATACTCAATGGTGTAAGATATCAGTAACTCCACTGAGTACTCAACCGCATTTCAGTGAAAATACAGCGCTCCGCTTAGAACATGACTGAGCAGAGATTTTCTAAAGAAAGACTAAATAAAATCACTATATTTTCTCCGACTTGTAAATATTTGAAAGTATTCTTAGCCATCTGCAAGTATTATCTGCAGTAATCAAGACAACCAACGCTTGCTAGGGTTTCAATTTTAAACCCTAAAAACAAGGTTAAATGTCATTTAATCACTCAGTTTTATCATTATTACCTTATCAAAGAGGATATCAGTATCGAAATCTATGCAATGATCATTCACATTAAAAATCAGATGAAACAACGCGAATATTTTCGAATAAATACTCTGAGCAAAAATTACCCCAGCGGTTAGTCTGGAAATTAATTTTCAGGGAGAAAAGTTTAAATATTTTGTTCTAAAAACTTTACTGCAGAAAAAACTCGTTTTTTTGCCGCTACTTTTCCCATAAACAACGCGAGAACTTTCCTCTTTCTTTCTTATTTGTTTTTTGTTTATTTTTTTCGTCTTCTTCTTTCTTATTTTTACTGTAGAGTAGACATAAATAAAATAATAATTTATGTAATAATTCCCAAAGCTCACGTTCTTACTCATTAGTATCGTTGTAAATTTTGACCGTTTTCTTTTTAAGATTTATGTTTGAACAACAGTCTCGTTCCTGGTGCTAAAACATTTTAAAATCAATTCTAGTAGGTGTAGAATTAAATGAATAAAACTAATTTATCTGTCGAGAAATATATAGATTACATTTGTCGGTTCTAGTGATTATTCATTGCTCTGTAAAGAGGAAGCAAAGACTGAAGAGAAAACTGAATTACTACTATATTCCCAGCTGCTTACACATAGACACAACTACCACGCTATGCATAACTTCGATTGAAGCCCTGCTTGAGGACACAAGATCTTTCCAGACACAATTTCAACAAGTTTGACTGCTTCTAGACATTACTTCTAGTTGTATTATTTTATGGGATAATGGAGATTTGGGCTGAGAATATGAAATATTTCCAAGCTAAAAAATTTCCATGGAAACCGTGAATTTTTCCTTTAAATGATCACAGCGTGTGCTCAACCACAATGATGGCCTCCGCATCATACCAGATTAATGTCCACCATAAAAATACGATCTTTATTTAATAGAATAGAAATGCATTTCTCATTCACAAGATCGCGTGTTAGTTACTTTAAATCCTTTAGCATTCAGAGAAAAGATTTCGAGCACAGCACTGTCTTGTCAAACTGGCGATAGTGTTATTGATCCTATTGTGGTTTGCTGATCATTCAAACTTAAAAAGGTTATACTTGTGCAACTTAAGTCGAGTGCTTCCTCGGAGACAAGACCTCAATTTTTTTTATTTGCAATACAACACATATCTTTATCAATATTATTAGAAGTATCATTTGGGCTGTCGATGACAAGCTTTTTTCTCCAGACAATAAAAACCTCCTAAGAGAAATCTTGGCAAATTTTACCCTCCGCATGCACCCACCCTATACATCACCATTATTTTCCTCAAAATTTCGCCAGAAGTTTGTTTTTCTAACGCAGTTTCTCATTAGCTTAGTAATAAGCGTTTGGGGAAAAAAATAATGATTAATTGATGCCTTCAGTAAACGTGATTAATATTCTCCCTAAGACGGTGCCCTTGTAATATGTAGATATTGTCTCTGTCTGGTCAGGGTTATATAGATAAATCTTTCACTCCTCATTTTATGACTCAAATCACGACAAATACTCAAGGCTGAATGACATTTTGCGTCCAATAAACGGACGGTATCATAGAAAAAATCTTTTATATAAAGAGAATATTTATCGATATGTGTATGGTCATCAGATTCACTTCAAATTGCTTGGGAATTAAAGCCAATAAGTACTCGCCAGTGAAAGTTTCGACTCTACTCGAACAAATGTTATTTTTATTACTCTATTTAGGCTTGGGCTTCTCATGTATGCATGAGTCATAATCAAAAAACAAAACGTCTATCTTGTTATAACTACCAATGTATAATGAAGCCGTTAATTACGATTGGAATTAATTGATGAGGAAAGAGAGGTGTGGCAGGAATACGGATTTGAAATGATTTTGGTAGGATTTTGAAATAAAGTTAGTAGGTCGGGCTGACACCAATTTAGGAGGGTATAGATATAATTAACATTAAATGTTTTGCCTTCTTAACAGTAAAAAAATGGATTCAATGACAGCCCTCATAATACCTAAGGCATATATAGTAACATTAAACATCTAAGCCCGTCGCTTGGGCGAGTCGAATTCTCTTTAATGCTGCAGGCGTTATTACAGAATCGGTTGAAAAATGAAGTAATGTTTCAAATACGAGTTGCTGTATTCTATTGGGGTTTCAAAATCCGAGTGGAATTTGAAATTCCACGAGGATTTTGAAACCTCAATAGAATACAGTGACGAGTATTTGACACATCTTATACTCTTTTTGTTATGTTTGTTTTTATTTCAAAGTTCTAGTACTTTGAAATATTTCAAAGTCCGAGTAGTAGGACTTTTAAATGTTTCAGAGTACTAGACCTTTGAAATGAGTGCGTTCGTATTTAATGGGGGTTTCAAACTACTGCACGTGGTACAAATAAAAAACCCTGGTTGGTCGATGAGCTCATGAATTATTAATAATGAGAATAAGATTAAAACTTCGGGTTGGACAAGATATAGTAACAAAGGAAAGAGGAGGGAAGAAACAGGGATGAAAACGAGAAAAACAAACAAACACTGATAAGATAAAAATATTATTGAATTATGTAGATTTTTTCGGATTTCACTTCATTCACGTGATACACTACAAGATGAGATGTTATCAAGAAGCACTAACAAAAACTCTTTGCCAAAGTTATTCAATGCATGGCCGTTTAGTCTACCCTGCGAGCAGAGGTTTTTTTTCTGACCCTCCTTGGAGCTGGCTGTCGAGGCTGTCGAGGCTGTCGGGGCCGTCGGGGCTGTCGACAGCCAGCTCCAAGGAGGGTCAGAATAAAAACCTCTGCTCGCAGGGTACGTTTAGTCATGCAATTATAAGTATTTCGAAATCCCAGATAACTTCCTCAGAATCAAGGCTCCAGATATCTATATATGAACCTCCCAGATCACTGGCCGTTTTCAACGTGCCGAACTCCAAAAACATCCTGCCAGAGGCCGTGGATATACCCTAGTGTGGGTGTGTATATATCCTAGTTTTATCTTTAAGAAACCATGGAACATGAAACGCTTTAAATAATAACTAGTGCGGTTGGAATGTGGGAAAAGATGGCGCCGCGTGAGTGCGTCGAGAAACGAGTTTACTCCTTGATTATAAATGCCCAAAACCAATAGATTTGCGATGCTTATCTTTTTCTCACTTGCTGTGTGCTAATGGTTTAAAAAGAAGAGCAAATAAACAATTCGAGATAAGTACTATTTCCTTAAAATCATTTTTATATCTCAACTATCTCTTCGAAACACACGAGAGTTTTTTGTGGTTTCAGTGGCCTGAGGAAGTCATGATCGATCAAGTTTAATTTTGTTTATAACTTTTAATAATATACGTTGAAAATGTATAAGATTCCTGTGCCAATAAAGAGCTCTTTCCATAGCTCAAACTGAAGGAGTTCTTTTGGTTTTGGCGGGAACTTCTGGCGCCAAACTAGACGCGTGCGTGCAGTGCTCATCCCCAACCCCCAAGACACACTCTCACTTCAATGTCTTATTTTTATTGGTAGGGCTCATTTCTTTTGGGACTTAGTATTCTTTTGAAAGAAAAAATGGATAAAAAAGAAAATATAGACCTAACGTTCAGCTCGCATTCCTGTAGGTTTACGAATAGATTGACGCATCATTTATGTTTTATAAGCATGTTTTATTTCAAGGTGCACATACTTGACTGATTCAGATAGATCGAGATTATCATGCATCGCGACCAAAATATCGGCAAGCAGAAAAAGTAACTTCATGAATAAGATTAAGGACAATGCTAACTTACAGATCGAACCCTGAAACAAACTCTAATTCTGGGTTGATCAATGCAAAGTCAGGGCATAAATAACTCACAAAAATTAAAACGGACTTGCGTTGGTCGGTTCAAACAAGGAGAAATGCAAACGAAATTTACTCATATGTAAATCTGTATCAGTAGGATTAAGTAATTTACGTGGTCAAGTAACAGATATTAACAAAACACGTAATTCATTTCCTTAAAATCGGAAGGAAATCGAATGAGTCAACAATATTCTGGCTCAAAGGCATAAACGTTTCTGGTGTTCGAATCCCGAGACTCCGCCCACAGCAGCAACAACCAATAACGAACTGAATGCAGACTGCGGCAGCGAAGTATAGAGTAAAAAATGACGATTTAAAAACTAAGCTTAAAAATTGGAATTTGAATGTGAGCAAACACCATTTTCCCAAAGTACATGATAAACTCACTTTGTTAACGCGCAAAGTACCCATCTACGGCTTAGTCGAACATTCTCTAACTGTTTGCCCAATATTACAAAATTGAACAAAAAACGCTTAAAGACGGTCTAAATGTTCACATTTTCCATCTAGTATCAGTTCCGGGCACTTTATTGTTCAATTTGTATTAATTGCTAAATACTTTTATCTGCATGAAGACGGAAAAAGCTAGTTTTAGGATATACACAGGATGTGAATAAAAAACCTTAATGATATTTTTCATAATCAAATAGTAGAAACACTTTAAAAGATAAACGACGTTCCAGACGTCATTATCCCAGAATAACAAACAGGTATATCCCAAATCAATTAATCCTTTCAACAGGATTGCTTTCCTCAATTTATCATCAACAGTTTTGTCTTAACGACCGACAACGAAAGATGATATATTAGACTCCCACACGAGATTATGTTTATACGTTTTAGGCACGTTTCTAAATACCACTGCAGCTAAAATTTGAGTCAATCTATATACTACATTCTGAGTTTAACAACGACTTGAAAAATAAACATTTTAGACGGTTTTTTTCACAATGAAAATGGCTGGAGAAAATTTACACAAGACTTTGGTAATGTTAAATTTAGAGTTTTTAACGTAGAATGAAATATTGAGGACTACATTATCTACTCTCCTCTCTTTTTCCTGCCTTTAAGTCTGATATTTTTAAGTCGATTAAAATATTAGAAACCCATTACTGAGATTTGCGTGATTTAACGGTAATCTTTCGAGTTCTGATAAGCCGCTTCACAGTTTATTATCAGTAATACTGTATTCACAGTATTCCTGCTTCAGTTGTGGAAAGATCTAACTGAAATATCAAAAGCGTTACTTAGCGGATAAGACAAATTTCAAAACGGAAAATTCTAAGGGACCTGTCTTTAAAATCGTTCCTTGTATTCAAAGCTCTAACGCTTGGAACCTTGTAAAAAAAAAACTAATTTCTTGTCGCGGCTTAGGTTCGATAGGCATTATAGTGAAGCTGTGCTTTCCTGGTATAAAAAACTGCCATAAAAAATTTACTGACAAGAGCTTTTCTTCCATTTGCTTCTGACTTTCTCAGCATTTTTTCGCTAAATCTTGTCATGTTTTCTGTTTACATGTCACTGTAACCACTGTTTACCCAAAAGTACTGCCCAGTCCCCGGGTAAAAAATAAGCACCCAACTCCACTCGTTTCTGCCAGAGACATATTTCCAAGATGGCGGCGATTTCGTCCCGTAAAACAGCCCCAAAATGCACTGCAGTGCCAACTCGACCCAGTTTTTTCCTCAACCTCGGAGTGTCTAATGAGAAAAAGAGAACAGGAGATTTTCAACTCTGATCATTAATTTTCATTCAAATGCTTGAAGTTACGTCATTGTGTTCTTAGTCCTGTTGTCATAACAACAAAGGCGATACGCGTAGAGGTTTGTCTGTTTATTAATTAACTAAAACAGTTCAGAAAACACACTGCAACTGTTTGGTCTGTACATTTAACTTAATCAAAGCCACTGTTAAGGTTAATTTGTACCAATGGAGGCCGAGAAAACAACCTAAAAAAATGAAAGGAGTTTCTCATCCCCCATGACCAAAAGACTACATTTCAGTATTCCATAAAGTGATTCCCTCCCGGTTAGAAACGATAAAAGTTATGAAACAGAAGTAATGAAAGCATAGATCCTACACAATGTTGTATAATTACCATCCCTTTGGTCAAAAAAAGAGTTTGACCACATGCAAGGTGTCTAGATCTAGATCTGCTGCGATAGGACGGCTATTTCTTTGTGATAAGACGATAAAAGCAAGTTGAGAAGTATATTATCACATATTTAACCAATAAARCTGTCCGAATCCCAAGAAACTTTGAGACCCAAAGAATACAACAAGCAGGTGCCTTAATTACTATAACCATAGTTAAAGCAATCAAAGTRAAGTATTCTTAACGACACATATTATATAAGGCTAATCTTGCAAATCTTCTCCACAAGTAAATTGATTTCAAGTTTCGAAGATTTATTTTGCCTCAGTGGAATCAGAAAAGGAGTGCGATGGCAGTAGTGACAAAATCCGTCCCAGCTAAGCGACATATCTGTGTTTGGACATTCCCCGAGGGTTCTACGCCAGCCGTAAGAGTACTAGTCGAAGAAGGAAAGATAAGAGCAGATAATTTGATCCGAATAGCGGCGAAAACTTTAGGAATATTCGAATGCAGCCTTCAGTTTTTTAGTCTTTTCAAAGGAATCGAACGTCCGCTACGAAAATACGGCAACAACGAGATGATTTATTTACCTTGTAAAGACATAATCTCGATACAGAGATGGTCCTTTGATGTTGCTAGGGAGAAAAAGCTCCTAAAGACAGACGCTGGTGCGAATCGTCTGTTTGCCTTGCAGTGCAAAGYTGATATCAAGGCTGGGCGGATTAAACCAAAACCCGAAGATATTCCAGTACTCCAGGAATATTTAAACCCACAGTTTCCTTGTGAGAAGCAGTTTGTTGAGAAGTGCCAGACGTTGTATGGGTATGCGTCGGTGCATTTTACCAACTGCACGGTACAGAACGATTTATCTGTTAAGGAGCTTAAACTGAGAGAGGGGTCCAGTTTGACCCTCATTGCAAACCCAAAGGGTCTCATATTCAAAACAGGTACATCGCTTACTAATTTCAATATCAGTAAAATAATCTAGATAGCTGGATGKATAGATGATGATTTATGATTTATATAGCGCCTTTTCTATGTGGATATAATCAAAGGCGCTTTACATTGAGTTGTGAATGACAGATTGCTTTTATGCAATTTACAAGCATGAGAGATGGTTAGTATGAAGTGTAGGCACTGAGGGTGGTCACTGCCAGGGTTTCTTTACGTCCTCAGTGGATCTTTTACGTCCCTCCGATGTCGGTTGGTTAGTAATGATGAGTGTGGAGAGACGGGACCGCTATTTAAAGTGGTCATCCAAGCCACTTGAAAGTCTAACCATTTGCAGATGTAATTACAAAGGCAGCACTTCCTCCTCAGTTATTTAAGACCCTGAGTGTTGGTCCGGCCGGAACTCGAACCACAACCTCCCGCACGAATGTCCGATGCTCAGCCAACTGAGCCAACCGGTTGGATGGACGGGATAAGAATGAAAGTATGGGTTGGTGGGTGGATCGATGGAATGGGGTGGATGGRTGGCACAGATTAGCTGTCTTATTCATTTTTATCTTTTCATATACATAGAAAAATTGGTATTCTTCGCTCCTTGGAGGAAAATTCGTCGCTGGTCCCAAGTACAAGGAAACAGCGTCCATTTTGAGATTTTCTTTACAGACGAGATGAGGTTTGAATGGATCGAGGTAGAAAGTGACCAGACGGCTTTCCTCATGGAAGTCGTGGCAGAATTTGTGTACATAATGAAGAAAGAATCAGAAGAACCGACATTTAAGCTACCAAAATGGTTAAAAAACAAATCGGAGAATCGTTTAACTTGGAAGTTGATTAAAAACGAGCTTTTCTCACCGAAGAAGGAAGAAGATGAGGAGGAAGAGGAAGAGCCACCGGAGGAGGAAGAATTCATTAATCGTTTCGATAACCTGCATGATGAGGTGAGCTCGGATGAGGATTCAGATGACGAATTGGCAGCCACTGCATCGGCTTCATCCAGGAGTAAACCCTGCTACAAACCAAGTTGATCAATAACTACACGTTAAATGTACTGTAAATGTAATTGGCTTCAATCATGTTGATCAAAATCATTCTTTGAAGAAGGGGTTTAACGGCCCATTATGGGCCAATAGAATGAAAAGAAAGGGATGCCACAGGTAAGATATTGGGACCAATATTGTTTGTTTCTTTTCGATCCCAACCATTAAATTGTGACAGATCGATCTTGAAAAATCCTTTTGCGAGGAAGGRGTGCGGGTTTATTACCTCCTTAAGGGCCAAGAAGACAAAGGAAAAAGGGGGAGCCACAGAGTAAGATATTGGGACCTCAATTTGTTTTGAAGGTAAGAATTACGAAGCCTGAAGAAAAGATTTAAAATTTACTGCAAACTTTACAGGTTAAAAACAATGTGGGAGATTTCTTTTATTGAATAAACCAGAATTTTATAACGGCATTAAAGCTTCTCCAGGAGAAAGTATAAGTTTTATAACGACAAAAGAAATGGATGCTAAAAACTGTACACTAATATTATATATCATCATAATTGTTTGCTAACAGTTTTCAGTTYTTCACAAGTGAATAAAACTGAGAACATACAAGCAAAAGTATTGCCAGTCTTTACAATTACTTTGGTGAATGTATGTATTCTGATTGATTCTCTAAATAACAGTGGTACTGTATAGTGATAAAGGCATCAAGATATTGACCCCCCCCCCCACTCAATTCCCAATTTACCTCAAAATGGCATTAAGTGCAAAGAAATAAAATACTCTTAGAAAAGAACGGTCTTCAACTGTCATATAAGAGGGCAGCGTTGTGGCTTTGTCCACCAAACTGAAGATAAATGGGGCCTGAAGRAGGCAGTAGGTAGGCTAAGGGTTCAGGGAATACCATTTTCCTGTATTAAATTGATTTGTCCTAAACAAAATTGGTTTGCAAAATATCATGACAGTATTACATTGGCCTATTTTCTTGTTATTGCGAGTCGTTCTAAAATCAAAATTATATGGATTTCTTCTATTGTGATATAAATTTCYGGAAGAACACTGAAGAACACACTGTCTTGATTTACACTGTAGCATTGGCAGAATATTTTCCCCTACCGCCTTCTACCAGGTAGGGCCTTCTTAGCAGGGGTCTTAGAGGTTGGTTTCTTCTTGGTGAAACCAGATAAGTTTTTAGCAAACCAGTCTGATATGTCAGGTAAGTCCTTGGACTGGTTAAACATGTTCATTGAAGACTGCATTTCCTATGAAGCAGAAAAGAAATACTTTTAGGAGCAAAATATTATATTTCAGAATCACTAGTAATTATCACACTTTGACATAATATGCGATGCCGGATGGTTACTACATTAACCACTGCTTTCATTGCTACTGTATATAATGTCAATTGCGACATCTTAATCAATCACATGTATATTTTAAGAGTACCATTTCCATATGCATTGTACCTTTCCATACTTTAACAATTTTTAAATTGATGATGGTATACTGATGATTGATCTGTTGTGATTTTTGATGAAGAGACAAGTGAAGATTTTAAAGCCAAGGTCCCAAGAAATACTGTACCTTGTTGTAGTCTAGTTTATAGAAATATAAATTAAGCTTTAGAATGAAGTGTACTTACTTTCTGTGTTTCTGGATCCGCAGAAGAAATAAGCCGGGGCAAAATAAGCAGCAACACTAGTGGCAGCACCATCATAATTATCTGGATATAACAATGTGGCATTAGTATCAGGCTTATCAATAAGGTCTCTTTGTTTATTAATGAACAACAAAGATTTCAAAACCAAAGCTTATTATACATAGATAAGACTGTATAGTTGTGAAAATATCCATAACTTTCATGGAGGGAAACTGGAATTTTACATTGATGTAGGCATATGAAAGAAATATATGTGGAGCAAACATTTTTTAAAATTTGCTACCATTCTTTTTCTATTGGCTACCAGCCATCACTCATAAGAGTATGGACAATGATACTGAAAACAACTAAACTAGAACTGATGCTGTCATCCTCAGGGAGAGAAGGAACATAATTATGGAATAAGACAATACGTACACTTTACAATACAAGTGTACTCAAGAAACACCAACACCTACCTATTACAAAATAAATGGAATGACACGAGCTAGGCAAGTATGGGTCACTAGATAATAAAAGTGTTGGAAAGGTAGATAAAAGCTACATTTACTTACCATAGGGTTGAATAACATATCTTTAATATTCCATTTTTCTCTTTTCTCAAAGAAAGGTGCCGGAGCCTTGGCCTTGAACTTCAAGGGATAAGCTACTTGTTCTACAGCAGAGTTCTGTAAAAAGTTCACTTTACGAGCTCTGCTTTTACCCTTGGCTCGCCCACTTATATCCACTCTTACTGGTTCAAACATATAATTAGGTGACACAGCTTCCACTATGTATGAACCAGCTGGTACATCTCTTATAGTAAAGCCACCGTCATGCCGTAAGAAACCAATATATAGACCACCGTCTACTAGGACTTTTGTTTCTGATACCCAGTCTAACAGTAAAATAACAGCAATAGCAAAAAATAAGCTTCAAGATGATAACAGGGAGCAGAAGCATTGGATAATGAACTTTGCAGATGTGATGTTAGGGAACAATAAGGAAAAAACGACATGATTCTCACTCAGTTTAGAAGTGGAAATACAGTACAAAAGCAAAAATTAAGGTCTAAGTGATGACTTAAGAAGAGGAAATCATCAATTGAATGCCAAAAAATGATGATAGGTTTGTACCAGGTGTAAGAGTTGGGCCAATAAGGAAGTAATCAAAATATAACTAGAAGCAGATAAGTGAACAATGCTCCATTAATAATAATGAATCAGGGCCTAGGTTTCTATACTGATGACTTAGAAGAGCAAATCATCAATTGAATGCCAAACAGTGATGATAGGTTTGTACCAGGTGTAAGAGTTGGGCCAATAAGGAAGTAATCAAAATATAACTAGAAGCAGATACGTGAACAATCRACCATTAATAATAATGAATCAGGGCCTAGGTTTCTATGCTGAGAGGTAGTAGTGTATTGTAAGTAAGGGCAAAGTCAGAGATAATGTATGATTGGTGTATAAAATTCATCAAATCGTTTAGTATCTTCACATGTCCATTTTCAGTTTCTGTTATTAAAATAAGGCCTAGGGCAAACGTCGAACTTTCCATGTACCGAACTCATTAAAAACAATGGATATCAGGTGATAATGAGGCGTCATTCTCTGATGTAATTAAGTTCGGTGCATGGAAAGTTTGACGTTTGCCCTAGGCCTTAGACTATCCCAATGCTAGATTTGAGGCCCAGTTATGATTTTTTAGAAAGTTGTCACTGAACTGTTTTGTGCTAAGTCATCATTATGCAGATTGAAATTATTGTAAAACAAGCTTCTTTCAATAGAAAGCCACTCTGATAAACCTTAGGCATAGTTTAACAGAAAAAAGAGGAGTCTTGGAAATCAATTGTAGAAGTGAACCTTTATAACAAAGGGTCACTTGAGCTTGATAAAGTTTAAGACAAAGGCTTACTTTACAAAAATACTGTAGCTGAACTACAGGAAAACAAYATATTCTTTCAGGATATGTGCGCARCATAGTAWCAGGGTTCAATTSATAGATTTATGTGATATTTATYTAATYTATAACTTATATCAAAGGATYTTTATTGAATRWAAMTGTTAAAATCTTGGTAAAACTTACCCGAGTTTTTATATCCTTGAATGGTAACTTTGCCTTCAATTTTATATCGTTCAACTCGTTCCTCCGCCGAAATAAAGCTGATTTGAATGATTAACACCAATAACACCAACATAATATTATCAATAACACCTTCCATGATAAGATATTTCTTCTTTGGTCGATGCTTGCTTCGTTTAAGGATTTTAAATATATATTTTCAAAGTATATTCGAATTTTTACAACTTGATGGTAAAACAAAATGGCGTCTCTAAAAAAGAGGAGRACTGGGTCAAGTTTAGTGCGCATGTACTGTTTTGATATTCCGCCGATCATTGAAATTGTTGGCTCATTTTGGATTTTCTTTGCTTGGTTTTGAAGAAGTTTTTTTTTCTCTCTTCAAAAATGCTGTTATAAAGAGACACGTCTAGAATCTGATTTCAAACAAGGTAATGTTTAAAAATTGCTTCAAAGTTTATGCGGTTGGAATATCAAGAATCACATTAAACCACAGGTAACCCAATCTTAAGACATTTTTGTTGGAAAATAAAATTATCATAGTTGTCCTTGACAATATTGAGATTCTATTCTACTTTGATTATTCTTTCATAGTTTATATACCTTTTATTGTTAGGTCTATGCATGAATATATATATATATATATATGGTTTCGAGTGTATATATGCGTATGCATATAATATGCATGTATGTGTATATTACAGTAACTGTTGTCCTCAATTTCACCTCATTAATTATTCCAGTGCATTTCTAATGTGTGTATATATATATAGTTTTTCCATTAATGTATTAATAATCCTATTGTATGGTTATGCATTAATATAKAGACAAAGTTTGCATTTCTTTCTAGAGAGTATGAACAAAAACAAATATTAAACTACAACCAATTTGTCTTAGAGCTAATGACTTGCATATTTGTAATTTTTCTAATCTTACAGAAAGCTTTTCATGGGTGAAAGGAAAGAAACATCTTGCCCTTTTAAGATATCTCACATGGATCATCTTGTGCTAACGGTGCAAAGCATCCCAGAAACAGTGCAATTCTACAGCAAGTTGCTCGGAATGGAAGAAATATCTTTTGGCTTGGGTAGAAGCGCACTTGCYTTTGGAAACCAGAAATTCAACTTGCATCAAAAAGGCAAAGAATTTGAACCAAAAGCAAGAAAACCAACACCTGGTGCTATAGATATCTGTCTCATTACTTCAACACCTATAGTTGAAGTACAGAAACATGTTAAAAGCTGTGGGGTTGCTGTTGAAGAAGGGCCAGTCAAAAGAACAGGAGCAACAGGACCAATATTGTCCATCTATTTTAGGGACCCAGATGGAAATTTGATTGAAGTTTCAAATTATCTAACTTAAACTTTTGAATATGTACAAAAATATCAAAGGTTTTGATAAATAAATACCTATTAAAGCTTTTTTAAAATTAAAAAAATAATAATAATAATAAGTAAGTAATAGTAAGTAATAGTAAGTATCCCAAAAATTTTCATTATTTAATAAAAAAATTCTCATCATTTAATAAGCCAATCGAAGATAATTGCATAGTACCAAAATTATGGGCAATGGATGGCATGCGWGTACGACCTAACGCCAATTTTCATAAACATGTAAACTCTATGTCTGCAAGCTGCACTCTGAAATATTTGTTTTTTTCCTGCCGTCTATCAAACCCTATCAGTCGGTACCTTTCATACTTTTGACTGGTGGCAGCAAAAAAAATTCAGYGTGCAAGTCGGAGACACAGAGTTTGCATGTTTATGAAAATTGCAGTAATTAGCATTAATTGAATGGATGGTAACATTTAGATGATTATTGCCACATAAAGGTGAAGCTTTATTTTTATCCACACAATGAAATCCTGGTAAAYAAAAACTAACAGGTGACTGTTTCTGTATATGTATGTATATGTGTTTAACACTTCAGCATTGTGGAAGGATGACAGACTGAAGGTTTGTTTGTCTTCTCTGTAATCTTCTAAGGAGAGTAACGCTTATAGGCAGACGTTTCTGTAAGATAAATCGGTATCCAGTGTTACAGTAGCAWTGGGCACTTCCTTTGTAATATTCTAAAACACTTGGGATTTTAATTGGAAGCAAGAATGGCCATCTTTCACAATAAAGAAGGTATAATCAAATTTTCTTACCACTCCAAGATGATGATAAGGAACCAATCCCAAGGTCGTAGCTCAATGTACTAGACAATGGCTCGGCACTCTGAGGGCGTGAGTTACTTGGCGATTCCTGGGGAGTACGAAATGTCATGAGTGGGGTTCATCTATATGTGTAAAAATCAGTGTTGCAATTCCCCCACCCCCCTCCATCCTCATACATGGCCCATGTTAAAGAGCCAGGGAAGCCTACCTTTCTTGACTTGATGGCCTTTATTCTTCTCGTCACCACTTCTCCTTTTGCAACAACCTTTGATTCTCTCATCAGAGCTGGCCACACGAAGTGATGAACTGATGTGGCGCTGAACTCGGAGTTATACGCTCGTCTGTATCGCATCTCGTTTATCATGTCTCCTTCGAGTGCAATCGCAATGTCTACTGGAGGCTTTAGAGAAGTCAAGGACCACACGACACGAAGACATTGGCGTAGGAATGGCACGTATAGCTTCTCGTTGTACGGGATATGTTGGTTGATAGAAGGGTTGCGATGAAGACATTTGATGACTTCCTGCAATTATGTTTGTAATTTTGTGCAATTTAAGGTATTTTATATCCAAAGCTGGCATAGAAAGGAAGGATAAAAGCTAGCGAGGAGGAACTGAAAGAACTAGCAAGCAGGAGAAAGCAAGCAAGGAGGGGGAGGGAAGAAAGGAAGGAAAGAAGAGAGGAAGGAAAGAAGAAAGGAAGCAAAGAAATAAGGAAGGAGAGAAGAAAGGAAACAAAGAAATAAGGAAGCAAGGAATCAGAGAGCAAGAAAGAAAGCGAAAATAAAATAGGAAGTGTGGAGCAAGCAGAGAAAGGAAGGAACTTACCGGAATCAATGTTTCCACATCGTAGTTGTCTCCATTCCTCAACATGTAGCTTTCGATAATATCATTGGTTTGCTGAGTGTYCATTAGACTGCCATGTGTCGGTTGCAGTGCTTGCTGCACTTTCTTGCGCATTCGACGCTGTTCTGACTTGCACACCATAAAACATTCCTATATACAGCCAGAAAATGTTAGTCATTCGTTTGCTCATGCCATGCGATAACAAACCTCACAAATATGCAAGCTAAAAGAGTTTGTCCATAAACATTTAGGGGTAAATGCGAGCTCTAACGATAAAAATTTGGACAAAAGTTATTGATAAAGAGGTTGCACAAACACGAAGAAAGTCCTTCACTTACCTCTATGATACAGAAGATCAAGCGCTCATTTGTGTCTCTATTTGCGAGTCCTCKTAAAGCGTCCATTACTTCAAGGCGTTCGCTGCCATACAGTTCTGCAAATCTCTCTAATAACTTCAAGGTACGTTCATGTGGAAGAATGCCATCGGTGAATGGCTTGGTGATGACAGGAATGGGTTCTGGTTCGGCATCTAAGATATGCTTCTGTAAGCTGAAAATATAGGGGGGACATTCGTGAGCTCGAGAAGAGCAAGTTTGCTTTCGTGTTCCTGCTATTTGCTTCTTTGTTGTTTGTTTGCTTGCTTTGTTCGTTTCCTTGCTTTGCTTTCGCTTTGTTTGCTTGTTTGTTTGCTTGTTTGTTCATTCGTTTTCGTTCGTTTGCTTGTTAGTTTTTATCACTCTTTAATTTCASGTTCTTGTTTCGCACGTTAGTTGCCTGAATGTTTTGTCAGTTTTGTTTATTTGTTTGAACGGGTTAGACGATAGTAATAGCTGTGTACGTCATCACCACCGAGCAACAGACAGACACATTTACTTCCCAAAAGGAAAAAACTCCTTTGAATACTCCTTTCTAATTTTACCATTTTGAATTCCTAACCCACACTGCGTAATTTCTAGCCACAGGTGCTAATTAGCACACAAAACAATTCAAAAGTTCCATTAACAAATCTCCCTTGGTTACGCTAAGCTCAGCACAGACAATGCCYTTGACAAGAAACCACTCAACTCCCTCGCAAATCAAACACAATCTAAGACCAATGCTTTTCTTAAGTCTAAGCTGTCAAAACACACCGTCCGTTATCCACTTACCGCGAATAAAGATTGGAGTTCTCGCGTTTTAACTGGTCGGTCTCATCTTTGACTTGTCGAATTTCGTTTTCCTTCGCAGCCAAATCTAAAGTTGTACTTGCTAACCTGAATTACGAATCGTAGTTGAAAAATAAGTACAGGAATGTCACAATTTACAGCGCTGACATGTTATTTATTTTGTTTGCTTAAAGATTAAATCACAAATAACATCAGAGGTCTAAGCTAAGAAAATCTGAGACGATAATGTCCTGAAGTTGGATTTTTGATGGMTTTTGACAGAACAAAAGCCATCGTGTTTATGAATAGAAAGGCCTTCTTCTTTATCGTATTATTGAAATTCTTTATTTTGTTTGTGCATCACAGGATATAAATTAAAATATTAATCCAAATGTCATCCTTTTACTTAAATATTCTTCTTCTAATTTTACGCAATTAATACCAACTTTTGCACCACTCTTTTTTACAGAATTTTGAAAACGGTTTGGCATGAATTACAACTAGTTTATTTCCTCATCTTCATACCTTTTTTCCAGCTCGCTATATAAGCGATCGTTCTTCGCATTGTCTGTCACTTTAATAGTAAGTCTCTTTAAATCTTGTTCGCTTTCAGACAATCTGGATGAAATTATATAGGATCTTCATCATAAGAAGGTAAAGTTTCATTTAGAAAAGRAAGGGAAAACTGAAGTTGACATCTTTATATTCAGCTGCATTGTCATCACAAAATATATAATAATTCTCCTAATATTCGATATTGACATAAAGAAATATCTTTATAAATGGCTGGGAATTCAATATAAAGATCAATTCGTACGAGGCAATAAAAGTGTCAGTGCAATGTAAATTAACGAAATGTATATGGAAATGGAAAATTGACGTTCTGGGCAACGCGCAGTCAGAGATGAAAGATGYTTGTTTTTCGGAGCTTTAATATGACAAGAAGCGTCCATAGAAACCATCTTTGACATAGTGAAAAAATATGGGGTTGCTYTGAAATATAAATGCAAAAGAACTTACTTGGGATCAGAATTAATGAGAAAAATCAGTGTCTAACGCAGTGAAACAAAGGTCTTTCTGATTGGAAGTATGAGGGCTGGAGATAGATATGATGGAATAAACCGTTATGTTTTGAAATTCAAGAGAAAAAAATACTTACTTCAGTCGTAGTTCACCAGCCTCCCTTTGAGCTGCTTTCAGGTCTTCCTCCAACCTCGACACGGTCCGTTCATATCTTTCTCTCACCAACTTCACTTCCTCCTGCGAATCTTTGCTCAGGAACCCACTAGAACCCAGCCATGGCAGAAGCTTCTTCTTCAGTGGTTCAATCCCTCCGTACAGGCCACCATCCTCACTACAGAGGTACATTAGGCGAAACAACTTTGTTTGAACACGAGCGTTCTCTTCAAGAAGCTCACAACAAATCGACATTGTTTCTTCACATGTGTAGCGGTAGCTTTCGTCAAATAAAGTTACCAGGCGACCATGAAGTGATTTCAAGTCTCCACTCGTTATGAGACTGCTAAGATAGCCCAAAAAACTTGTGCTAGACATTTGTGCGATGGAATTTTGTCTCCGGTATGGATTTCTTTCCCTTGTCTTGCAAATGTTTTTGTGTATAATTAGATAGCACTGTGAGGTTCAAATGAGAGGCCCTTATGTTCTTAATGACAGGCTGTTCGTTATTAGTGTATTCTTTTTGAATCTGTGATTAACATAATACTCTGCTCGTGTTTTTTTTGTACTGTACTCGTGTCTGACACTTAAGACAAAGGTCATTCTCGAAAAGCGTCAAGATAAATACCTAGCCACCAGTCTTGCGCATGCGCATGCTCATAAACTGGACGAGGATAAAATGAGAAACAGCAAGTGTGATGAATTGTTTCATTCACCTGCATCGTTTGTCATCCACCTTTATCCTATCTTAGATATCCTTTTTCTTGTATGTATGCTATCTCTATAATACAACGGATTTTCTGTGATGACTGAAGACTCGAAAACTAAGGTTTTAAAAAAAACAAATTTCACCGCGAAAGACTAACACCTTAGTCAACCTTATATAAGGTGAAGCCTTTGAAACACAGCAAAACAAATAAAATAAGATAAATAAGATAAAATGAAAGGAATATATAGGAATACATAAAAAGGAAAATGATCTAGCAAGKAGCTATGCGCAAGCATAGGTAGAAAGAAAAGAAATATAAGTTGCACGAGTATTTCGTTGCTCAAGACGAATAGGAAATGGTCTTAGTAGCATCGCTAAAAGAAAGTGTTTCTATTTCTAATGTTGCTAATTTTTCTGAAAAAATACTGAAGATYCATTCTATGATGCTCCATCCGTCTGCCCCATCTGCTTGCAGCACCAATTAATATATACCCAACTATCAACAATCATATCTCAAAACATTTGATCTTTTAATCTCGATTTTTCTCGTATAACACTAAGAATAGTAATATACCTTCATAGCATACCTTCGCTCACCATGTTTCTTTAATACGAAATAATTTACATGGCATGGAAAATCAAAATGCCACRACTTCACTTCTCTCTCTTTTTTCTATCTATCAACTACATTTAACCAGCAGACGGATTGAATTCTCTCCTCAATCAACAATTTTAATCGTCTGTCAAACTATGAGCATGTAGCTTAATACGAAGTGTCAAAAACCTTTATACAACTTCATTTCATTTTGCTAAGCAATGGTTTCTTTTCTCRCGGTAATTTACCGCGATTTTCCATATTCTGCGAGCTCAGACATTTTAACGGCTTATTGTGAMATTGGTTTATCACTGCCGCCAGTCAAGATCATAAAGGGTACCGACTGATTATTTTTGATTGACGGCAGCGAAAAACCAAATTTCAGCGTGCAGCTTGTAATTACCGAGTTTGTAGAATATTGAAAACTGCAGTAAGATACGCAAAAATCACCATATTTCACTCCCTACTTAAGATCGTTTCGACCAACTCTGACCTAGCGTTTTGCTGCAGCTGAGCTTGAGAAAACACTGGCTCCTTTTTCTTGCAGCCATTATGAATGGAGGGTGAGTGTACAGAAGATTTTAGTTCATCGATATTTGAAGTCAAAGACCAAAAAACTCCAAAACATTAAAGAAAAAAACACGCTTGGAAACTGAACGCCATAAAGATAGTGGCAAACCAATTCAAAATACTTCAATATGATAGTTGTTCCTGACGTTATTGTAAAATATTATTATTTCTTTGAAATTTGTGGGTTTTTTTAAATAGATTTTACCTAGACATCTTTCACCTCATTTTATTCATTCTTGCCATGGATGTCGAATAACTTTGCCAACTCATTCAAATCACCCCAGGCCTTTCCTTCTTTGATAACCTTTAAAAAAGACATTGAAATTAAAAACAATAAAATGATACAAGAAATCACGAGACAAAGCTAAAAAAATCAATGTGATTTTTCGCGCGCTTTCTCCTTGATTCTGATTGGTTACAAAGCGTCGCCAGCGCACGTTCATATACAGACACGCGTTTTCCGCGCAAAATGTATGCAAAAATACTGAAAGCTACTTTATATCTTGATTTATAAATTTATCGATTTGTAAACAAAACATATTATGTATAGCTATTTTGTTGACACAGTGTGCTTGAATTCCTTACCTTTCTAGCGATTGACATTTTATTGAACACATTCCACAGGACCACACCAACAACCTTCTTGTCTTGCATGTAGAACACCACTCCTTTGGTAAACTCTTCTTTTTCCTTTTCTGTTGGTTCTGCTTTTGGGATTGTCACTTCTTTATATTTCTTTTGTGTTGTTTGTGTTTCGGCAGCCTGACAATAGATAATTTTACATTTTTTATTCATTTGTTTTCCTCCCACAGAATCTTTTCAATTCTAATTTGACGATGGAATGAAGCCACAGGTTTGTTAGTCGCTGGCTTTTTTCTTTTCTCGTTTTCTCAGGTTCTCGAAACGTCATTCACCACCAGCAACAGTCTTTCTCAAGACTTCACTCCCCCGGACGATCACATTTCACAACAAAAATTGRAATAGAGGTTTTGCACCATCACGTGACCATCCCATAATACAGCTTGGGCTGCCTGTGGTTAGTTGGCAAAACAATAAAATTTCTCTGCTCTTGAGAATTGAATTCTTTCTCATGTAAAACGATTGTAATGTTCCTGCCATCTAACATGGCTGCCGTCACGGGATGGTGCAAAACCTCTATTGGTTATTATTTTCACCTTCTCTCGCACCATTATTATTATTCGTCTACCGTGCGCTGATTCAATACTGTAGTTACCTTTTCAGTCTCTGAGCGGACGCCTTCACCAGTAGCTTCTACAACAGCTTTGGGTGTGTCTGCCTTTGTAGCTTTYGCCCAGACTCCTACAGTTGGCAGACCAGAATCAACTAAACCAATGGCTTCGTATCCCACTTCTGGGCCTAAATCACTCCTGTAATGATTAAAGAATTAACGTGATAAAATTCAGAAATCTTCGCAAATACCCATCAAAAACTAACTTCCCCTTGTATAACTCCAACYGATTCAACTTAACCAATGGATAAGAATCCTACTTTTAGGCCTAAACCTACATTTTTCATCACCTTAGTGGACCGATAGCTGCCTCTTGAGAAACTCCAATAGTAGGCCGAGTAAATACGTTCCACGTGAGTAAATAAGTAAATAAGTTCCAAGATGGTGAGTTGCCACAAAAAAAGTAGAGGACCCACGACCGTTCCTTGAAGAACACCATTATACATGAGCTCTGTTTGCAGACTAAACAAGTTWTTCCAAGCAAYGTAAAAYAAATTASACACTAACCAGAACATGGATTGATGCCAGTAATGTTTACCCGCGCCTGTCATGTTCTCCCCGGCAAGCCTACCGCTGACCACTGCATGATCGTGATGCTCAACCCTCCTACGTCCAAGATTTGGATCATAGAAGCAGGCGGCATCTCCAGCCTGTTAAGATAAGAAAAATCCATAATGTAAGAGCAGAATTCACAAATRGATTTCCAAACTTTCAATCGATCATTTTAGCTTTGTATTGTGGATATCTTTCCCCCGGCAATTCAGAACATGTGTCATTCCCTAGAGTATCATTTCTTTGTTTAAAGATTGCGCATGACAAGACAAATTAATATAGATATAACTCAAACAAAGCATCTTATTCTTWAGAGAAGGACACGTGGTCCGAAATGAAAAAATATATTACGCCCAAGCTAAAGCGATCTATCCTGCAAACATTCCCTAGAAAAAGGGATTATAAAAGACGTAGCAACAAAAAGCACCAATAATTCTTTTTTGTTATATTCATCTAACATTGCAGCCATGAAAGCCAGGAATTACTCACCACCCATATATTTGAACGCGCTTCTAATTCTGAGTTGACGTGGAATCCACCAAGCTCCCTGTCGACTTCTAGGCCAGCGGTCTTCGCAAGTTCGACGTTGGGGCTCAGTCCAACAGCAACTATCACGTGATCAGCAGCTACCTGGAAAAAATTATTTAAATCATTTTATTGTTGAGCTATCGTAATTCCAGAAGTTTAAATTCATCATTAAATTGAAAGAGCATTTGTGTTGATCAAGACAGTTAAATGGCTTCCATTGTGCGCCAATCAAAAAWATGAAACCCATGGAACTGGAAAGCCATTTGTAGGTCACCTTAGTTTCCCCTAAATATGCGTTTTACTTATGTTATGTTCTTTTTTCACGTTCAAAGAAATTGTTACCTTATCTCCATTGTCCAGTGCCAGTTCAACCTGTCCATCTTTTGAAGATACGTTCTTTATTTTCACTTCTGGTACAACAAATACCCCTTCTRCAATACAATAAACATACAGGTATACCCTTTCACACCACAACTTTAAACATGTTTAAAAGTTGTTTAGTTTAAGCAGTGACTGTTCACACCGTATGCACGGCTAAGTAAACCAGTTTCAAACCTTTCTCAGGGAGGTTTCAATCTTGTTTAAAAATGGCGGCCAAACAAAGAAGAATGCAGAATACATAAATTAATAACTAATTTTAATAACTAAGGTTAATTGGTGCGAATGGGGTAATCATTGATATGAAAAGAAATCAGAAAAAAAAAAATTTAACTACGAGATTATGAATTTGAGGTTGGCTCTTGAATTTCTTACCATTTCGAACTTTGTTTGTAGTCCACTCACTCAAGTATTTAGGCAAAACTTTGGCCATGTTTCCTGAAATAAAAGGTTCAGTAACATATTTAGCACTAAATGCAGAACACAGATACGTTAGGTGATATTCTTATTACAAAATACAAACACAATCTATACCTTTTTCTGGGTATATCTGGGTAACACCCATGTCACTCGTCTTTGCTGTTGAATTATGAAATATTTATTGAGACATTTTGATAAGAGAGACTTGTCATGGAAAAAATAGTCAAAGGATTTKGGATAAACAATTGCTCATCCTCAGTAACCCAGGTTTAAAATTTTGTCACTTGTTTCTCATGTCCAGAAAAAAAATTCTGGAAGCGAGAAATGAGTGACAGAATTTTACCCCTGGGTTACTGAGGATGATCGTTACTAAGTTGTTTTACCTTTATGTCCAAGAGCACAAGCCAACTCACTGCCTAAAAATCCTCCACCAACTATAACAACGGATTTGGCATTTTTGGTTATCTTTTCCAGTTCTTGGAAATCAATTATCTTTAAGAATAATAATAAATAAATATGATGAATGAAACTTATAAAATTTAAAGGAAAAGACAACTTCAGTGATTAAGGGATTAAGATTAGGATTACATGCAAGGGGGACTAAGATTTTATTAAGACACAGTTTATTGTTCATAACGACTTAATTATGGCTATAAAACAATCTTATCCTTCTTCCCTCTTCAATTCACAAAAATACTGCTTTTAAGAAGAAATTCATTGACATACTTTTCTGAATAAGGTAACTTTGTTCTTTATATCTTCGCTAGCGTTTTCAAAGACTGGAATATTTTTTGGAGCACCACCTACAAAATGAGGATAATAAAGAATAGGAAATTTTGATTAATATGTAAGAACTTCACACTAGTATCGCGATTCACTAAATAGTCTCTTATATTTTTGAGATGACAATATTTCGTGGTATTGTCGTTTCAAAATTAAGGTTTCTGATTGGCTAACGCGCGACRAAAATCGGTCAGGTTTTTTTTCCTTTTTTATGTGTTAAATTCTTTAGAATCACGATAAAAAACTAATTACAATTTTGAGATGACAATACCACGAAATATTGACTGCTAGTTGGGAGAAAATATATTCAGTATAATATTGGGCGGAGTTGCAAAAAGCATTACTGTGTAGATATTATTATACTGACAGGACCACTTGAACAAAGTCAACCAATCACAACATAGAGTCAATTGAACAATCAGAAGCAAGCAATGAAACCCATACCAATCTTATTATATGCCTGGAAAAAACGAGATGTTATCGGCAACCCTGGGAATGAGTGATTGTCATTGGTTTAGATCAATAAGATTCTGATGTAGCTCTATCCTGATTGGCTAAGTTCAAGTTGTCCAAGTTAGTATGATTGTCCACACTCTAAAAGAGAACCGCAAAGCAGGAAGTATAACATACCAGTTGCTAGAAGTAGCTTTCCGTATGTTATTTCTTTTCCATCTTCGAGAGTTACTTTCTTTTCTTTTGGATTAACTGCAACAACCTTTTAACATAATCAAAATTAACAATATTACGCATTTTTGGACTAATATGATAATAAAGYATCTATGTTATTCTATACATGTACCTTCCTAAAGATAGGAAGTAATATTAGAGCCCCAAACCTTCCTCACCAGTTCTTCCGACCCTCMTCAAGGAATATACGATTCTTTGGAATGGCTTGTAATAACACAGTGTACACTGTCTGSCTGATGGCAGATTATGTTCAACTTCTTACCTTTTTCTGTTTCAAAAAAGCCACGCCACCATTTTCCATGGTTGGAAGTTCTTGAGGTGAACAGTAGGAAGATTCTGGTTCAAATAATATGCTAAAGACAAAAACAAAAAAAGAAAGAAAGAAAAGAAAATAYCACAAAAGTCATTAATAATTGTTAAGTCATGATTGTTACTCATTTCAGAGTTCAATACCATATACTAAAATTGGCGTATTTCATGTTTCGATAATTTTTATTGTAGTTTATAGCAAGGCAAAAAATAATGGACAATGGCCGGCCAAAACTGGCACTTGTCTGGCTAAATGCCTCTTAAGCTAGTCTTCTTGACTGGTCACATTGACTGTCTGGCTAAATGCCTCTTAAGCTAGTCTTCTTGACTGGTCACATTGACTTGTCACAAGTTGATTAGTATGATGCAACCAGTCATGATGTCCAGCCATTGAGTAAGGTAATTTTTAGCACTGTTATGTTAACATGTGAGCTGAGTTGGTTGGTTCTCWTTCTGTTCTCTCTGGGTTTTTCTCCCTCCTCTGAAACTTAACCTTATCTTAAATATTCAAACTGGTGGAGCTGTTTTCCAGGGTCATACATGGACTGTATAGTGGCTGCCGGCCAGAGGCCCCCTAGCCTTCCCATTGCAACATCAGTTCAACCCTGTTGAGCTGTGCCAATGCTGTACTTGTGGTGGGGATTATATTTACATACATAGCAATAACATGTGTAAACAAGTTGTTATGATAAGGCGTAAAGTACTCTGTACCTTCTTTCTTTGCCATTCCATTGTTTGAATTGTAACTTAGCAACAGCCTCGTCATCGTCACTGTACCAGAATTCTTTGGAGAGTGGTGGTCTCATATATGGAGGGTGCTCTTCATCACCAATTATCAAAACCTTAAAATAAAAAATGAAAATAATGAACWGACAGGTATYGRTARTGGCCAYATGWCGAAGAAATGAATAAAAAAAYRAATGGATGAACRGCATGGAAAAGCCTTTATAACATCAAGAAGCCGCACTCAAACTGAATTTTTTGGGGTCATTCAACGACTGCACCCCATGTAGGATCGACACCAAGAATATTGTCAGAAGGGTCATAGGCAATTTAACTTGCTGGGTTYAAGCATTTTCCAATCTTTAACATTGAGCATATTGTCAGGTACATTGCTTATTCTACCTGTGCTTTTGGATCACCCTTMCTGATTGCTCGATAAGCTGCAAATGAAGCTGTTCCTCCGCCAACCAAAATGTAGGGCACACTTTCAGGGATCTCAGGCAAAGGAGGCAGCTCTACTTCCACTGCAACAGAAGGGTAAAAAAAGTTTCTAATGACGGCAAAAAATTCTTATTTCATTATAGAGCTCACCCAGGCACTTTAGAAACATTCATCAATGTGGCATTTCACATTCTTATAAAGTGAAAAAATTGTAAGATATTATGGGCTCCCTGTGGATAATATACTACACAGGACTCCAAGATTTATTCGAATATGTGCAATTTGTGTGGATTACAGACTCATTTACTCAGGGTTAGCCTCGTATCAGTGTCTAAATATTCACAAATACCATTGGTAAAGTAAAGAATGCACAACTTCAACAATACAAAAACTGTGAAATTCCACAGACTGTCAATGAGTAACAATGAGCAACAGAAAACTCGAAACTGGAGTATTGTAGCAATGACTTTAGCTCAATTTGATGCAATGACTTTGTTAGTCTTACCATATGATGACAGCTGAGAACTTCCTTCATTTTTTTCCACTGATGCTGTATCGTCATTGTTTTCTGTTGCTGTTCCAGTTGTTTCTACTTCAGGAGCAGAGTCTGTCTCTTCTTCAGCTACYTTGTCTTCTTTCTCTACAGCATCTTCAGTCACTACAACCTAGAATTTAAAAAAATTATATATTAATAACTCACTCAAAAGCTAAAGGGAAATGAATATATACTGTGGGCTCCTTGGGATTCGAATCAAAGATGCAACACCTTCTCCTCGGTTATTTTGATACTCTGAGTGTTGGTCTGGCCAGGGTCTTGAACCCAGGACCTTACACATTGAAGTCCAATGCTCTACCAACTCAGCTACAGGGTAACAGGTTAGAAATTTCTAGTATAAGAAACCAAGCTGAAGTACACCAGAGATACTCTCTAAACTGGTCTTTGACTGCATGATGCTACATCTAGACACAATAGACCTCTTCGGCTTGGGGTAACGTTTTCCCATTTCAGACCATGTGTCATTCCCTTGAGAATAAGATTCTTTGTTTGAGCAGTATCCATATTCATGTGTCTTCTCATGTGCAACCGAGTGCAAACCTTAAACAAAGAAATAATAATCTAGGGAATGACATGTGGTCTGAAATGGGAAAAAACTTTACGTCAGAGCTGAAGAGGTCTATTGCATGTAAGGATTCTTTTCTCTTACTTTATATACGATAGTTACAGTATTATACCTTTTCATCTTTTTGGTTTGGAAGTCGACGTGGGTTGTAGAGACCTGAGTATAAACTCTATAAAAACAACAAGGAATTACAACACTAACATCATCAATATCTATTTTATTTGATCTTGATTAACAACTTACAATTATTCAATGAAGGCAAAGTGATTATTTACAAAGCAAGAAATCTTTGAGTGCAGGTGAGGTAAATATTCACAGATAATCACTTAGCCTGAGGTGAATTATTGCTTTATCTGCTCCCACCCACTGACATGAAGTAAACTTAAGCTTACAAACCAAATAATAAAAGCTTTAAATTAGACCTAGTAATAATATTTCAGTCTTTAAACTTATTTCAAGAGGGGAACATGTGGCCCTTAGTGATCCAAAGTCTTAAATTAAGTTATCTATTATACAGTAATGATAAAAAGGTAAATTTTACACCGTGAAAAGATAAAAAAACTTACTACTTACTTTTAATAAGTTTTTTCATCTTTTCACGGTGTATAATTTACCTTTTTATCATCACTGTTTCATTAGAAACACCGACGCAGCTCACACTAGTTTTTAGCTAGTTATCTCTTCTTATTTATTATACCAGTTATTTAATACAGAATATCTTTTAAGACTTTTACCGGTTACATAATACTTACAATTGCAGTTGTAGCTCCTAATAACCCAAGACCCATCACTACAAACATACTATCTTTCCCTTGATCATTTTTACTATGAATACTGCTGAAATTACGCAATCTGCAGTGTCTTTGGAAAGAGAGTGCAGGCCTTAGCCTTGCTATTGAAGGACGTAGAAATCGRCTGCAGGAAACTAGAGACATCTTGGTTAGTTTGGTAAAAATACGGAGAGTTTTTTTTTTTCCACGTGAAAAAGAATCCGGGGAAAATCGGACATGCGTAGATTGGCGAAGGATGCTGGCCGTTTACACAGGGAGCCCAAATGTTAACTGGCGGGCCGTAACTGGTCGCAAAGAGTGAGAAAAATCACTTTATTTTTAGTGTGGTAAACTAATTATTCTAATTATTATAGACCAGTCATATGTTGTCTTCATTWATTTATTTATATTTTTCTTTAACAAAACTTTTCTATTTATTTACCACAAGATTTACGTAAATATGTGTCCAACCACCGCAATGATGATAGGGAAATTTTACTCTTAATCTAAAATAATTACAAATCTGTATGTCAAACATATATCTTGTTTTAACAAATGTAACATCATTAAATAAGTACAAAACTAGTCTTTACATCAACAATTGTAAATAACTGAATCATTATATTCGTCTATATTCTTTCTTCAAGTGGCCATTCCTAGGTTGAGTGGTGAAGGGGTGGGGGAGAGGGGGGATGTGGAGTGGGTTGAGCTGGCATCGCAGTGTATTTTGGGGCTGTTTTAGGCATCGAAACAAAATAGATGCCAATGTCCCCTAAAACAGCCCACAATGCACTGCAATGCCAACTCTACCCAGGATTTTTTYGGAATGGCAAACTGTTCAGTTTCAACTTCGTTGTTTCATGGATCTTTAACGTTAAACTTGATGCTGAAAACTCCTAAATTCAGACCCTGTTGAATAAATAGCGTAAAACAAATATTAAATTTTGCAGTCATTTGAAACTCGGGTGTTTGGGGGTTTATTGTCGTTTTTATGGTTATGTTTTGTTTTTATTATTAACTAATTTATTATTCTCCCCACCCTCCAAATTGCTGTCYCTCTCTTACTTATTTTTGTTTTGTTTTGTTGTTGTTATTGCTGCTATTAATTAATTGACGGGAAGGGGCAGAACTGAGAGGAGAACGTAGATTTTGCGCAGGGTTTAGTTTTTCTTGTCACCATTGCATAATTCTCATCCCCTTTGAGTTACTACTATATGCTTAAATTYGTATTTAAATTTCATTCTCCGTGTCTGCGGTTTTAATTTACATCCTAATTTTKTACCGCTGCCTTTCAGTTCAGATCACCCGTCACGTGACACCTAGGCGTGTTGTGAATTATTTGGAAAATGCGGAAGTCTGAGTTCTTTCCATATGATTTATATTCAAGAGCCTGTTCTTTCTTGTCGTCGTTTTATATTTTTTAATTCTATTGGTTTTTACTTGGTGAAACTACATCAATATYAACACAGAAAATAAAACACCAGCTCTGTTCGGTATATATTGAGAGCAGAATCTCTTTCAGTGGTTCGATTAATAATTAGATGTAACTTAATTGTCGCTTATAATATGGTATTATATGATATGAAACTAGATTCTCACACACACAAATCCCTGCCTGGAATATGTATAAATATATATATCATACATACAAAGCCAATCATGGCAGCCAGGGACCCAATTCCAGTAAGAAAAATAATGTTCTCTTCTGTGGTGGAAGGTCGTTTTCGCTGTGTGTAGAAGAGACTTCTAGTTGCAGTTCGCTGACAAGCAGGAATACTCAGAACAGGTCTTGTTTTCATTGCCAAGCGCACAACTCGAGTCGTTGCTTGTAGAGCCATTGCACTTGTACAATGGTGTTTCTGACTGTTGTTTTTGAACTGTTTTTGAGAAAGTTCACGGCTTTTGAGCGATGTAAAAACGAGAAGGAAAAGGAACAGAAAGTAGACTGCAGTTCGAGACCTACTTTGACATACAAAGAGGTAATTCAATTGAAACGTGCGCTTTTTCACGTCCTCAGAACTAACGCAGTATAGCTATAATTGTCATCGCGTGAACAAAGCCTGATGACTTCAACCTTGCGTGACRTAAACTACCATAAATATCATAAAAATTAAATCTATTTACAGCAAGATAAATATAGTTGATACACAATAATCTTTTAAGTGTCGTTATTCTATTTACATAGTAAAGAAATGAAAATGAAAATAAAAGGTTTTGTAAATGTATTACTTTCCCTTTTATATTCGGAGGCTTTAGTTTGTGACAGATAATATGAATTCTCAGAAAACTCGGATATATTATTTTTGTCGGAAACCGCGGACATTAAAATATGAATATGCAATGATTTGACCGTGCGTAATCGGGGCTTGACATATCTCAGCGATGCAAGTGATGAAAAGTTTTTCCGGCCTCCCAAAGCTGATTGAAATCAAACAAACCAAGTTTGAATTAATTTTCAAACTGAAAAACCTGCTTTATCTATAGTTCCAAGTTGTTATCGTTAATACAGACTCTCGAATTGATGTTTCATGTGAACGGGAATCGAAATTCTAGTATCAGGTGGCCAGTATGATAGCTGTCTGGTAGAATGGCCGGATAGAATCACTGGACAGGCGGCCACGCCCCATCAATTTTCTTCATAACCACCCCTAGGCGTGGCTATCCTGTGAACATTGTAAAGTTCCTTTATGGCAAAGAATTTCACCAAGGAGAGTGATTAGAAAAATGAAATACACTACACAAATTCAACAATGTAYAATATATTCCGAATAATTTATTTAACTATACAAAAAAAGTTATCACACTCATGTAGTCTTGATCTCATGTGGAGATTGGAAGCTCGCCAAGTTGAGTCCCTGCAAAACAAAACAAAACAAAACAAAATGGTTGTAAAGATGAAGCTTTATGAAGTAACTTGCTGGGGGGGTATTGCACCCTTAAGAAACTGATTTGTTTGCTATTTTTTGGGCAGGAGTAACGCGATACACACTCCCTCCCCCGAACTTGAAAAACAAAAGACTCTGCAGCCTTTTTCAGAGCGTAATCAGGGATCTTCCAGGATCTCAGACATCAAAGCAATTTTTGTAGCAACTATTTTAACACAAAGCGGATACATACCTTACACTGAATGGAACACTAGCTCATTTCTTCTCGCGACAGTAATCAAATTTATAAACTCCAAAGTTTACACTCTGTTGGAGAATGAAAATGAAATGAATAAACTCAACACAGGAAGCAAATTCTGACTTCCTGGTTTTGGTTTGGTGATAGAATTGTCTCAAAACCAAATCCTTCGAACAATTGACGATCTAATTTGCTCAAGCCTGCTAAGCACTATAATCATGCTCCAAGTTCAAGCACCTTAGGTCACAGAAGAATGATCAAGGGAGCTATTTATAAACCAAAACAAACTGTGAGCGTTGTTCTGTTCACTTGGCATCAAGCCGACTGTCWAGGGTAAAAAAAACGACCAGCCAATCAATGACCAAGTTGTCAGACCGCACTTGGAAAACACGCAACGCGAAGTTTAGGAATCGAATAAACAACTGAGTGCCAAATGTCAGTTTTACTAATATATATATAATTGATATTTCTGATAAGCTTAAAGTAGATTAATAATGTTTCTTATAAGATAGATATTTAAATGTGTCAATTACGCTCGATTTCGTTCTTCAAAACGAAACTGTGTTAACGAGGGCTACATTGTTGAAATGATTGGATCAGTTTACTTCTTCATTCCCCCCTCTTTTTGACGTATTTTTAAAATACTATAAATACATACAAATACGTACCAAGGCTATAGCAGAAGCCAGAGCTCCAACACCAACCACGAGGGTAAAGTTTTCTTCAGGAGTTGATGGCCGTTTCCGTTGAGTGTAGAAGATTGTCCTCGTAGTGAGGCGACTGGGAGCGTTTTTCGCCAAAATTAACCTCGTTAGGTTATTCAAAGAAAGTCTCGTAGCTGCTCCAAGAGACATAGTTTATCTAAAGTGCAAAAAACGGAAGTAAAGCGGCTTATTTTTGGCGATATTYACTGTTTCCTCTTGTGTAAAAGGCGACAACAGAGTGCGTGTCGAACTGCACGATTCTCTAGTCTGACAATCAACCTGGTCTAAGTTCCGCCCCTTTATTTACACTTGTCGTCAATGAAYGTTTTTACAAATAACTCAACCATTATAATAAAAATATATTGTTTTCGAATTAAAATTTATAATCTAAACCAAGTATATTAAAATACCAAAAAAATACTTTGAAAAAGAAAGAAAGCCATTTCCATGTTTTCATGGAAATCATCGCGACATTGAAATGGCTTACTARTACTTCTGTCTGTGATAACACAAACACGTCACGCAATATATTATTGTACGTTGAATTTAATTATGTGGAAAATCTTACGATAAAGAATTATWGCTGAAATTTATCATTTATTTTCCGGCTTTTTCCGATGTTTCTTTATCTTTAAAACTGAAAACAAAACCATCTTAATATTTTAAGTACTAAATTCTTTGGAAAGTGGAGGTAGCGATTGCGTGACATACACGTAAATAAAACATGGGGTATTAGGCTGCGTTCATAATCTATGGCAGAGGGGGGGCAGGTGAAAATTTGAAATGCCAAGAATAATTCTTAACACCTCTATTAAAGTCATGCAAAAAACATGATCCCACTGAAGCAAGGCTTGTAGCTTCATCCAACATTTGTGCATCCCCCCCCCCCATTTTTCTGATAAAAATTTGGCTATCCCCCCTTTTTCCTAACAAATTTATTAATGACAAGATATTATTACTCATTCTTAAGAAAGATTTTCCATCCCCTTTTGTGAAAGATATTTTTGGAAAAATTTACATTTTCTACAACAAAATATAATTATTGTAACAAAAGGTTAGAATTTTTTCTTGCAATCTAYCAACATGCCCGGTGCATTCTTACACACTTTCTGCAATACTTTAAAAATCCTTTTTTTTCTTTTCCATATGGAAAAACATGAGAATGTAATATATTTAACAGCATTAAACAACAAAGGATCAGAAACTGTCTCACTGTCTGACTTAACCATGAGTCCGTCTTCCTTCTGCAAATACTGTTACACCTAGGTTACATCAAAGAAGCTTTCTCATGTGAACATAAAGCAAATGGTGTTCATTGCCATTTATGTACATAACAGGAATTTGTCTCTTTTTTTAAACCATCTTAATTGCAACCATTGCCTCTTCATCGAAGATGATGGATCCTACTTTTTATCAGCTGAAGTTCTTGAATTTGGCTCTATTTCATACTCAATCTGCCAATACTTCCTAAACATCTGTATAAAGAAAAGCATAACCTTTTATTGACATATCTGACTTTTTAGCTTAGCTCTTTATGCGTACCATAGTTTATAACTATGCCTATTCTTCATTTGCACATGATATCATAGCCACCATCTTGGATGAATTTAACAAAAGACTTGTCAATGAATTCTTTTGTTATATTACATTGGCAGATCAAGGAATTTAAAAAGTATGGGTTCCAAAATGGCTGCCGCACTGTTAAGCTGGTAAGATTGGCTTCACAAAAAGGGGGAATCCAATGTCATCCTATGGAGCATGATTGGCTTCACAAGATCTCACAAAATGGGGTTTCCATGGAACCACTCCTGGATCCACCACTGTTATTATCATCCATCATGGCCACCATGTCATTTCACTCCCCTAGGAATGATTAAAAACCAGCAATACACCATTGCATTGAAAGACTGCAATGTCCGGTGAATAAAAACTCCAAAACTGCCCCTGAATTAATTRAAATTAAGATTGAAATATTTTATTGATTTGAACAGAACAGAGGTTGAGAAAATCCTTCAAGGTTAGAATTATAGATCCCCAAGGGCCAGACCTTGGAAATTTCCCTGTCGATTAACAACTTCAAGTAAGCTTATTATAGGGTATTTAATACCATTGCCCAAAAAATCTGAGGTACACTTTTAAAAAAAAGAGATAATTCAGACTCACCGACGCTCCTAATGCACCAAGAACAGCTGACAAGGATATCAAAAGCACACCTTTGGAATAATTAGGTCCTGACCACCGGTTTCTTCGTTGGAGGTTATTACTAATACCATATCTTTGCACTGATAATCTATTAAAYAAAGACTGCATTTTGAAAAATTAACTAAATATAGATGACGACGATTCTTAGGTCCAGCGGATTCTMATTTGTTAGTTCCTAGTCTTGCCCTGTGAGGAAGTGGAACGCCTGGTAAAAATCGGTATTCTAGGGAAAATTCCCAAAAATAGAATGAGATGATATAATGATTAACTTGCTTTCTAAGAAAACTAAAACTGCTTAGTCATTAGTAATGGAATACCTTSACTGGATGACAAACGTACACCATTTATTCTAGAAACAGATATATTTAGAGTCATTCACGCATTTGAAATGTAAAGATGTCGACGAACSGTAGTGTTCTGGATAAAGTTAATGACAGATTCCTGAAAGACGACTCAAAAACAAAGAGATTTGTACCCCTAGGTCTCCTGACAAACAGAGATCTCAAACGCGTGTGTTTTCTTCTGAAAGACGTCCTGACTTCTGAAGTAAAGTCGGASTTGGAATTACTTCTTCAGCTCRAACAATCGTGTTGTGTAAAACATGGCGATGAACAGAGAGTTATAGAATGGCTTTTGGGTATCGTGAACGGAAAAGACTTTCAATTGAATGCTTTTGACTGCTGCGTGGAATGTCCAAATGGTAAGTTCTTTAATTAGGGTACGTTCAGAGTTTTGTTAAACAAACACATGCGAAAAATACCCAAAATATAGACTAGGAATAAATATTTGCATGTCAAGGAAATCTAATCCACGTGCACGAAGAGTGAAACAGTTATTCAACGCAAGAAAAAATACCTCAATATTTGCAACAATTCGTCAACCGCCAAATAAATATTTTCAAAATAAATGCTGAAAAATGTTGTCCACTGTCATACGACTCTAGAATATTTATATCGCAAGWTATCAAAATTATTTTACATGTTTAAAGTTGTTATCCTTGCTGTAAAAACAGCAGAAATTTTGTGAGTAAATCGTTTTCTTTCCTTCTGTTTAAACCTTTCACTTTCAGTGATTTGAATATTAAACATATGGATTAGCCTGGAGAAAGAGATTTGGCAAATTCCTCTATTTTGCGCAACTATTTTTGTTTGAGGTTAAATTCTTTCACTTTCTACAGTTTGTTTATTGATACCTATTTGCTGTAACCAAAGTCCGCGTTGTGTATGAAAATAGTTATAAGTCTATTATGGGAAAGAATTCTGAGATATTTTTCCAAGGAACAAGTTTGTATTGGGATTTTGAATCTCAGTGTACCTTTTTTACGATTGCATTCTTTAAATTCTTTTACCACTCTTCATTGTCAGACCAAAAACTATTTGTGAACCCCTACAGACAGCTTCTTGTCCATTTGGATTTAAAACTTAACGATGATAATTTGGAAGCTATGAAATTCCTCCTTGCTGATGTYATTCCTGATGGTACTCGTGAATCTAATACTACAGCATTGGAATTCTTTGAAACTCTGGAACACCGTGGAAAATTGAGTGAAAAAGATTTGACTGCACTGAAGATGCTGTTGGAGAAGATACCCAGAAAAGACTTGATGGAAAATCTGAATAGATTCGATTCTGTTCGATCCAAGCCCAAAGGTTTGTCACTATGTAMACTTATTTGTACACCTTTTCAAAAATCTCATAACTAAATATGCTCTAATGTGAGTTCTAATGCAGTTTTTGTGTCATTCAACTAGATTATAGAACAAGGTTCGAATATATTTTGTATATATTTTATATTTTATATAATAATGATTTAATGTAAACTTAAATTTTTTTTATCCAGTTCCACAGTCGTATGGCCTRCGTAATCTACCTGCGGATTATGTGCATCGTCAAGACGACGTCGAAGAAGTAATCAAGCTTTTAAATTCCGGTAAGACATCAATTGGCGTAGTAGACGCCAAAAAGAATCGCCCTTCAACAGGAATACGAGGACGCGAAGTAGTCGGAATCAAAGGCATGGGAGGTATTGGAAAGACTGTACTTGCACAAGCAGTTTGTTGGCAAATCAAGAAACAAAGGCAAGTGGTCTGGTTAACAGTCGGCCAAACCCCCGACATTTTATCGCTTCTGAATACCTTAGCTAAWGTTTGGGAAGGCCAACCAGTTGCTCTTAGCGACGTTGCTTCAGCGCAAAATTGGATTCGAAGTAAAAGCTCCGAGATGGACACTCTGGTCGTCTTGGATGATGTGTGGGACGTGAACCATGCCAATGCCTTGGATATTCTCGAAGGATCGTGCCAACTGCTCATTACCACCAGGGTTTCAGACGTCGTAAGAGGTTTACGAGGCTCTCAYCTTCATAGACTCGGGCTTTTAGGAAAAAAGCAAGCAAGAGAATTGCTTCTGAAATGCGCTCAAAAGGACTTGGGCTCTTTGTCTGAAGACGTGTGTGTGTTAGTAGAGGATATATTGGAAGAGTGTGATGGATTACCTCTAGCTCTTGCGTTGGTTGGATCAAGTCTTGTCGATGCTTCACTTGACAGTGTCGCAGACTGGCAAGATCGCTTGGAAGGTCTCAAAGAAGCTGATTTGGAAGAGATCCGTTCATGTTTTCCGATGGAGTCGTATCCATACAAGAACCTYCTYGCTGCTATTGAAGTAAGCTTCCGAGCGCTTCCAAGTGTGGGATCTGGCGAACTCTATAACTACAGAGAAAAGTTTCTTGATTTTGCCATTTTTCCTGAAGACAGTGAAATTCCTTCCTACGTCTTGGAAATGTTGTGGAACATCCCAGGAAGGAAAACAAGAAGTATTTTA
>NW_022261359.1:7959-18974 GCF_009602425.1 Actinia tenebrosa
CCTCAAGCATGGTATATTCTACCCCTACCCTTGGTCATGTGCTCTAATTGATGTAACCCACCCATACCTCAAGCATGGTATATTCTACCCCTACCCTTGGTCATGTGCTCTAATTGATGTAACCCTCTAATAACTTAAGCATGGAATATTCTACCCCTACCCTTGGTAATGTGCTCCAATTGATATAAATTTCCCACACCTGAAGAATGGAATATTTTACCTCTACCCTTGGTCAGTGCTCCAATTGGCGTAACCCTCTAATAACTTAAGCATGGAATATTCTACCCCTACCCTTGGTCATGTGCTCCAATCAATATATATCCCTCACATAGCTTAAGCATGGTATAATCTACCCTTAGCCCTGGCCATAATTACCTGTCCATTTCTTTTACCATTATGATAACTGCCTTTGTAGATATCTCCATTAGGTAATACAGCCTTGCCTACACCATGACGTTCTCCTAACTCATTCCTTTGTCCTTCATATTCCTAAATTATACAGAGCTCAAATTATTAGCTTGATCTTTTATCAAACAACTGTTTGATTCCTTAAAACAACTTGAAACTCGAGCAAAAGCTAAGCTAAAAAAAAAAACACACGATGTTTTCAAAACATTCTCACTATTGAAACTGTAAGTGATAAACTCAACTATTTTGCTCTTTTTGGATTAAATTGATGGACGATAAGAAAAACTAAAAGTTTGTTTTAAAAAGAATCAAAGAAAGTTCATTTTCCAAGGTTATTTCCAACAAAAACGTTTAAAAAAATAAAATAAAATAAACTTGAGAAAAAATTCAGACTCAAATAGTTTTATCATAGCTTAACTTACTCCCAAGTCGTATTCTCTGTCGCCTTCCTCGTCGGAGTCAAAGTGTAGGTCTGACATTTTGTTTTATCGACAAAAAAATCAAAGCTTTTCTTCCTTTTTCTTCATCGGTAAAAAATTCCTATATGAATTCTGAAAAATGCAAAAACTGACGAAAGATTACATAATCCAGTCCCCCACAACCTGAGGTGACACAGGAAACCCAATCTACAAATAAGGAGTCTCGGTATCACGTGTGAGTACAGTTTGTTGGGTTTCTTCCTTCAGCTTGATTTGAGGTCTTAGTACAATTTCCCTCTTTTCGCTAAATTCCAATAAAATCTGTAACTGAGTTGGCCGAGCCTTGACTTAACAAATTTCGCGGCATCCCTTCTTAAAAATGGGCTACAGGGCTTAAGTTTACTCTGAGCCTCACTAATTCTTGCATGTTGGTTGACGACAACAAATTAAGAATTCTTTTCGTATTCAAGCAGTGAGCGCCAAAAATTGCTTTCTTGAAGAGAGGCCTAGGCCTGTTGAATTGTACAAGGCTAAAATCTTGTTATTCAGAAAGTTTAACCTGTTTGGAAGTGGAGATGACCGATGAAAGTGGAATCAAAGTGATAACCCAAAGCAAAAATTTGAATCGAAAATGTGGTTTAGGCCTTCATTATTTTTGCTTATTTCCCATATATTTTCTTTAAAAAAGCCTGACAAAGCAACATTCTAACACAAGTGCAACAAAACGATTGAAAATACCGCTTCAAACTGCAGGTATCTTATTTATCATAGTACATCAGTTTCTAACTGTTAAAAAAAGGTTTTGAGTGTTAACCCAAAACGAAAATTGGGATCAAAACTCATACGAAAGTCTAGTTTTTGGCGCTTTTTTGCCATTATTGCTCAGTATTGAAAAAAAAATTCCTCTTAAAGCATTCCTCAGTTCAGCTCTGTCCTTTGTTAGATCAAAGAACATGGCGGCTGTTTCATTGTTATTTATATCTCAAGGGATTTTGAATCTTGTATTGGTTGCTCCTGAAGTGATAGTCGTGATAGCCCAGAGGGTTGTTTTAGAGGTTCGCCAACTTTGGGTTAGGCGTAGAGATCTTGTGAGCGCTTTTCTTGAAACTTCTTTCGATTGCCGCCATTTTATAATCTTGACCAGTGACTACCACGAGTTGAATTGTCTTCTTTACAAAGAGGGAAAAAATACGGATACTTCCATTTTGGGAAAAATTTCGCAACGTGAGACTGAGTTATGTTTTAATTTAGTGTAGTGTGTATTTTAATTGTTATTCCTTGATAAAAAATTAACAAATAACACATACCCTCTAATGCTCTATTTACATCGAATTCGTTATATACTATATTATGTTCCATATTTTCCTATGCTAGTTTTTTATCGTTTAATTTTATTTGGTAACTTAAGGGTTTTTGTGCACCAATAAAAACAAGGTATTTTCTTAGGAATCCGGCAGACATTCATAATACGAAACGTGTGGTACATTATAGTTTAACTTGGACAGAGACCATGACTTATAATTGGTTTTACCAAGAGTATAAATAAGAGAGGGAAACTTCTTATAACGCGCGCGCCATGTAAATTCCCGGTTGGGCTATTTTTAGTAGCCGGATGCAGTTAAAAGTTCGCCTTACCCTACTCCCGTGCGTCCCTCTCTTATTTAAGCTCTCTTGGTTTTACTTAATCTGAAAAATAGCATAAAATTAGGCAATCAGTAAACGACTGCCATTGTCTAAAATCTCATATTAGTATCTAATACCATTTACGGAATGTTCTAACATTTCAGCCCACGTGCATTTCATGCAATCCCTAGAGCATTACGTCTTTGTTTAACGGCTGCACATTAGAAGACACATGAATATGGATACAACTCAAACAAAGAATCTTATTCTCTAGGGAATGACACGTGGTCTGAAATCGGAATTTTTAAACATGAATGCGCCCAAAGTAAACAGGTTGTCTATCAAAACTTTTACTATACAACCTAGTGTCGGTAATGAGAGAAATTCGAGATTAAAATGAAGATTTAGTTAAGATTTAATTATATTTCAAGAGTTTGTTGACTATTTCGTAAACTTTTCGCGTGAATTTTCTATATCCTTTCCTCGTCAGGTGCAGGTAGTCGAACATATCGGTATGGTCGATGAGCCCGTCTCCTTTGACGAATCCAGGGTCAGCGTCATAGTACTGCGCATGCGGAATAGCAGTGACTATCTCGCTCAAGGAGTGGTTAACTTGAAAGTGTTTTTCACGAAGAGGGTTGGGTTTTTCGCCTCTTGGTAAAAGACCCTGGAATGGAAAAGTTTATAGAATTAAAAAGCAAACACGCTGTAACGTGCGCGCTACGTTAGTAACTGAGAAGTGGCAATAGAACGTTTTCTCAAGGTTGCGTGCGCATCCAACTTGACGGGCCACAAAACTGAAAAACACAAATTCAGTAAAATTGAGAAGACAGTTTTATATTTAAAGAGGAGAATAATCGATTTGATAAATTTTTATTGAAAAATCTAATAGATATGCATGATAATTCTCATTATAAAGCTCCTGTTCTGGTATCGTGGCCCGTCACTAAGTTCCTTAAATTTGGATGCCAACGCAACCTTGAGAAAACAGTCTATAGACCCCTTGAGCAGAGTCCCGAGAGCATTGTTCTGTGGGACAAAACATAAGAAAAGAAAAGACGGGCTATCGCGTTTTGTCTTCCATGCAGAACAACTCCTCTAGGAAATGAATGCAAGGGGTCTATAGCAGATATAAACCCCTTGCATGTGATGTCAAAGCAGCTCAATTTGGAGGACAAAACGAAAGAATTTCAATCTGCTGAGAATTGGAAACCTATTGTTATATATGTCCTCCAAATTGAGCTACGTACCAACGGAATGCAAGGAGTCTATTAGAGTTATACTCTGTTGCCTTCAAACAACAGGTATTTGAATGGGTTAATAATTGATACAATGAAATTTATAGAAAATTGACACAAATGGACGCGTACGTTCTTAAAAATGCGAGGCCAACATGAAAATACAAAAGAAATGCTGTATTTATGGATGGAATTGAGTGGATTTTGCTGAGGTTTTGTTGGTTTAGATCATTCGAAAAGACGGAGTTTTGTGAAGACAGGCAACAAACATGGCGCTCGACGAAAGCTGATTGCGTTGCTAAGCGACGGAAGAATACTTATAGACTACCGCTGGGATGATAAAGTGGGAGCATAATCGCTCCATCCCTTTCTCGATTTCGCGTAAAAAGAGCTCCAGGCCCAAATGCGTTCACAATAACCGCTAAAAGAAAACAAAAAATGTTCTCAATTATTTAACCTCTATCTGAAATAATTAGACATTTGAACAGCAAATCCTTTATAAAGAAATAGTAGAAATATCTTAATCGAGAAGCTGCTTTCCTCCCCCTTCCTTTTTCGATCCGGAAGTCGTTTTCCAAACCATTCAGTGACGTCACACTCAATAAAAACTTTTCTCTCTTCCAAATTCTATTTTTAAATCATAAAAATTTCAAAGCACGTTTCCAAGGAACTAGTATTTTTTTTAAAAAAATAAGGAAATAAGACCAAAATTTTTGTCAAGAGTTTGTGTGATTATATTAAATGACATGTCTTTTAAACGCATCCCACATGGAAAAGATTCCTCACGGTTGCTAAGTCATCAGAGACAAGTGCGATTTTTCGAGTTAGCTGGTCATAGCAAGGGGTTAATCATCTACGGTCTAGGGGCCGACTAACCTCTCCCTTAGGCTTCGGCCGAGCTTCCTGATCAGTCTGYAAATCTTCGGATAGCGGTGTCGGGGCCGAAATCTCCGGCGTAGCCGTAACGCTGCCATACGACGGTTCAGCACTAGATGTCTGGAAGTATGGTCCTAAAATTCTCCAATTGAAAACTAATCATGATTCCATAGATGATCTAAATTCGGTGCAAAGTTTTTAGTAGCTCTACTATACAGTCTACTTAGTTTTACCAAACTTTACTAATTTGTGCAAATTTGTGCACTTTCCTACGAAGTTTTCCAGGCCGCATTTGCTCCAAATTTTTTAATGAAATTAAAATAAAAAAACAACTACGATTTATTTGATTTTATAACAAATTTATTTCTCAAAACCAGCTCTAAATTTGTAAATAATTGAATTTGTATTACAAAAAACATATTTGTGACAAATATAGATGTAGCTAGTTATACAATACTGTTTACCTAATATACTGAACTTAACTTACCAATAATTTAGTTCTTAGAAATATATGAAGAAGTCAAAAATAACATATTTTTAAGAAAAACTAAATATATACTAAACTCGTATTGATTCTTGTCTACAAAATATGAAATATTTTAACAAACAGTTTCGGACTCAAAAAGTGCCGGATTAATATTTGTGTGCTATTCTTCTAACATTTATAGTAAAGTCTTTTAATCTACTTCCTCGATAGTCGGTCCTCCCGCGCTGTTATTGGTGCTTTGTTGTCCTTTGCCATGTAGTTTCGCCATGATGGGAGAACAGATTCTCTGGAGCTCTTTTTCTTTGTGTTCAAATTCTTCTTTCTCTGCCAGAGTATTGCTATCCAACCAACTGATCACCTCTTTGACTTTACTTTGAACATTTTCACGATCCTCAGAGGACAACTTGCTGGACACAGCCGGGTCCTCTACTGATTGTTTCACGTGATAGACGTAATTCTCCAAGCTGTTTCTTGCCTGTACTCTTTCTCTCTGAGCATCGTCTTCACTTTTGTATTTCTCAGCTTCATGGACCATTCTTTCGATCTCTTCATTTGACAAACGTCCTTTGTCGTTCTTGATGGTGATGGAACTCGATTTACCTGTGCTCTTGTCTTTAGCAGACACGTTCAGGATGCCGTTAGCATCGATGTCGAAGGTGACTTCAATCTGCGGCACGCCCCGAGGAGCAGGAGGAATTCCATCCAGTTCGAATCTTCCAAGAAGATTATTGTGTTTGGTCATGGCTCTTTCTCCTTCGTACACTTGGATGGACACTCCTGGTTGGTTGTCTGAGTACGTTGTGAACGTTTGAGATGTCTTGGTTGGGATGCGTGTGTTTCTCTCGATTAACTTGGTCATCACTTCTCCAGCTGTTTCGATTCCAAGAGAAAGAGGAGTGACATCAACCAAAAGCACATCCTTCACTTCAGAGCTCTGATCACCAGACAGGATAGCTGCTTGTATGGCTGCACCGTATGCTACCGCCTCGTCTGGGTTGATGGATTTGTTCAGACTTTTACCGTTGAAGAATTCTTGCAATAACTTCTGGATCTTGGGAATACGTGTGGACCCTCCAACAAGCACCACCTCGTCAATGTCTTTCTTTCCAAGCTTGGCATCGCGGAGAGCTTTTTCTACTGGTTCAAGACACGAACGGAAAAGGTCTGAACAGAGCTCTTCGAATCTTGCGCGGCTGATTCTCGAGTAGAAGTCTATTCCTTCGTAGAGTGAATCAATCTCGATGTTGGCCTCGCTGCTTGACGACAGAGTTCTCTTGGCTCGTTCACATGCTGTTCTTAATCTTCTCATCGATCTTTGGTTGCACTTGATGTCTTTTTTGTACTTTCTCTGAAACTCTTTCACAAAATGTTCAACCATTCTGTTGTCAAAGTCCTCGCCTCCAAGATGCGTGTTGCCGGCTGTCGACTTGACTTCRAACAGCGACCCTTCATCGATGCAYAGAATAGACACATCAAMAGTCCCTCCACCAAGATCAAAAATCAGCACATTTTGTTCTCCTTTGAGTTTCTTGTCCAGTCCATAAGCCAAAGCAGCAGCCGTCGGTTCGTTGACGATTCTCATCACGTTCAGTCCAGCAATGACTCCTGCGTCTTTCGTAGCTTGTCGTTGTGAGTCGTTGAAGTAAGCTGGTACCGTCACTACTGCATCTGTAACTTTACTTCCAAGGTACGCCTCGGCAGTTTCTTTCATCTTGGTTAACACCATAGAGCTGATCTCTTCTGGTGTAAACACCTTGGTTTCRCCTTTGAATTCAACACGAATCTTTGGTTTGCCTTGGTTGATGACTTCGAAAGGCCAGTGCTTCATGTCGGCTTGAACACTAGCATCGTCAAACTTACGGCCAATCAGCCTCTTGGCATCAAAGATGGTGTTTTTAGCGTTCAAAGCCACTTGGTTCTTGGCAGCATCACCAATAAGTCGTTCAGTGTCTGTGAAGGCCACGTAACTTGGAGTCGTCCTGTTGCCTTGGTCGTTAGCGATGATTTCCACTTTACCATTTTGGAAAACCCCAACACAGGAGTACGTGGTGCCAAGATCGATTCCAATCGCTGGTGTTTTAGGCATCTTCTTCTTCTTCTTCTTCTTCTTTGTAGCTTTTTTTTCTCTTGTAGTTTTATCTTGTTTTTCGTTTCTCATTAGATTACTGCTGGTTCGCTCGCACTCGCATTTATACCCCGAGCTACGAAATCCAGAACATTCGCTCTCAAAATAAACCATTATGTAATGCTCGGTTCGTACGTTCTAGATTGCGTGACTCAGTAAAATACTTTGTTTACAAAAATGATGAAACTGTTCACGATCAAACGCGAAGGTTCTAGAGGAATCCCCTCTGAAAGATTCGAGAACTTTCTAGAGACTTCCGGTAAATCCGAGTACTTCCGGCCGCCATATTGGAAACAATAGTATCCAGTCCTCCTCAGACAGATACCAAAAAATTAAGTTTAAAGGGATGTGTTAATTTAAGATATAAAAATATTGTAATGATATCTAATACACTAGCTATTTCTTTGATACTATGCATTGTTTTGGAGTCTAACAAGTTTTATCATATGTTTTTTAGTAAATTTGTTTTTACACAGTCTCTCTCGACCTTTTACCACAGGTAGACAATGAAAACAGAAACTAAACAACATGGACGATATAAAATTTGACAAGTTTTCTCTAGAAATTTCTAGTTTACTCTAAAAATATGAATCACAAAAAGGCTTTGAAGGTTCAAAATAACAGTAAAGGTATTAAGTAATTATTTATTTATAGAGAGTTTTAAAATGAAGTAGTTTTTTTTCTTACCAAAACGAGAATTTTTGAGGAGGGAAGCTTTTCATTTATCGTCCATACAATGGCTTCTATCCCTTCAACTATCTGGTCTGCAGTGCTGTGATGATTATTTGTGCCAACCAGAAGTACAACTACCTAGAGGTTAGTAAAAGAATATTAGCTGGCTACGTTCAATTCTGTTACTTCTTGTTTAAAAAGTCTTTTTTTTTTTCAATACAAAGAGTGTGACTGAAACTTGAGATCTCATTTTTCTATCTTATGTAACAATAATTTTTGCAATGCTGGGCTCGAAATAGCGGCCCGCCAATGGCCAAATGACAGGCCAAATTTCAAGTTTTGCAGGTGAAACTAACAATACACTGCCAAATGAATAACAAAATGGCATGCAAAATTTACTGGAATTACCTCCTTTTAGCATGCTCCTTTACTATGGCAGGCTGCAATTTTTTTCTATTTCGAGCCCTGCATTGGCGTTTTTTCTTACCTTGGGTGAGAGGGCATCTAACTCCCCATTCTGCATTCTCCATAGGACATGCTCAGTGCAGTCTCCTCCAATACCAAAGTTAAGTGACCTCAAAGGCTTGAAGAGTTCATCCCACTCCTATAAAAACATTTTAAAAACAATTTTTGTAAATGGAAAAAATAGTAGAGACAAAGCATGTACGTTACAACTGACATCACATGACACTAAAGTGACTTCTCATTATGGTTATCATACCAGTGCTACCGACTTTAATTTGCTACGTACTACATACTCCAAAAGTTATAGGCGGGAGCTAGTGATAAACGCAAATCAAGATTCTTTCTGGCATCTAGCACACAGGGCTCCCAATGGAGCAAATGCAAGATTAGTGTTGCAGCTTCCCTGGTGGCTCACACCAATTGTTCTGAATATTGAGGGCTATTATTAATTAATGGTCGATTAATGGACAATTACGTCCTGACAAAATTGCCACTTGTCTGGATATACGCCTAGCTTAGGGCCAGTCATTTTGACTGGTCACATGTTAACCAGTTTTGGGAATCACAGGTGGTGTAGCAGTGAGAGTGCTTGCCTCTCACCAATGCAAACCTGGGTTGAGTCCCACTGGGCTTGGTGTAGTTTGTGAGTAGATTGCTTATTGATTGTCTCCTGTGCTTCAAGGTTTTTCTGGGTTCTCTGGTTTTCCTCCCTTCATCAACATGCTGTACATCATGGATTTACTATCTATTAATTACACAGCTTCTCATTAATCCCATATAGGTAACTGTCCAATTATTTTCTTAATTGGACAGGTCTTGTTGTTATGGGATTAATAAGGCAGTTATATAATAATAATAGGTAATGGGATTTCATGCTCCCCAATCAAGAAATAATTAGACTTGAAAAATTCCTCTGACTGCCAAATTGGACTCGGCCTACAGCCTCGGAATTTTCCTCGTCCAATTATTTCTTAATTGGACAGCATGGAGTCCTATTACATATACTAACATATTATAACTGAAGCTTAATACCTCTGTTTCTTCCATGTTTCTTATCAAAGAATCTCCAACGAAAAGTATTTGGCATGAAGAATCTTTTGCTTGGCGTAAAAATCTTGCATGCTAAAAATAAAAAAACAACAAAAATGTTATTTCAAAAAAACTTCTAAAGTACATATTATGTTAAATTTATATACACCTACTTTACTTGCAAGAACGTTGTCATACAAAAATAGAACATTAGTGATTTAGTGGGATAGGAATTATATTAAAAAACAAAAGAAGATCACTGAAGCTGAACTTTTTCTTTTGTCTTTTAATGTATTCCTATCTCATTAAATTACAAATGTTCTATTCTTGTATGACAACCTTCCCGCAAGTAGGTGTATAAATCTTGAACTTTAAAGCTTTAATAGACAGATAAAATTTTCGCTTTGTTCATCAACGGGGAAAGGTCGTTCAAAGTTTCTTATCAATTGTTCTGGCAGCTAGCTTCTCTGTAGCCTTAGTCGATGGTTCTGAACCCTAGTCTTGGTTATGTGTTACAGTGCGAATCGGAAAACCGTGGGCACCTAGAAATATTTCAAGAATGTTTAATAGCCAATCAGAAGTGTTATTGTTATCTTTCCGTTATCTTGTGTTTAAAAAGTCAATTCTGATTGGCCAACGAAGAATAGAACGTTCCTAGAATATTTCTAGGTGCCCATGGTTTTTAATTCCCACTGAATCTAAGCCTTTGGATTTTTAATCAACTCGTAATGTTCCATATACAGTACTTTCAATAATCAATTTCAGCATACAGCTCAATAATATTGTACAGAGTTTGCAGAATGTTGAGAACCAGGTCTTAAACTAGTTAGTTATTTATTAACAGGCTGAAGTCAAAAAATTCAGACGTTTTGAAGTAGTCAAAGGAAACATTAAAAAACAATCTTCAAATCTTAGTGTAGTCTTCATTCTCGAACCTTACCATGCTATTCCAGCGTCCATCTCCTTGAACATCTTGAAGGGGAGTAGGTACAGTTGCTGGATTACTCATTGCTTTAAAAAAATCTATGGATATGAATTTAAAAATATAATAAGTAATAAGCCTGAAGCGAGATGACGTTTTACACCCAACTCTATACCATAATAGTTTTTAAAATTCTTTCATATTAAAATTTTTGATTCCTTAGAGAATACATGAACAATAGTCATGATTAAAGAACAAAAGCAATGTGAAAAGGATTATGGTCTAGAGACGGGGGTAAAACGTCATCTCGCTTCAGGCTTATTAATATTATCAGAATTCTATTATTAATAGCATGTAGGACTGATAGCTAAAGAAAATATTAGATACATTCCTACAGGAGTTGAGGTACGTGGCCAATTCACCTTTTCGGCACCAGCCATCACAGGGCATAAATTGTTTTAGATTGTGTTACAATCACCAAAACGTTCGGACATTGTTCTCGAATTTCCGTACAAATGTACTGACTCTAAATGAACTATTTACTTGGTTAATGTTTAGTTAGTTCCTCTCTAAATACAAGTAAATAATCATTTTTCTAGCTTGATTGAAGCTTTTCTTACTGCTGTTAAGAGAGTTAACTAAAGAAATCTACCTAAATTTTCTCTTTAAAGTCAGTGATGTCTGAACTTTTTGGTGACCGTAACACAATCCAAGCTAGCGCTGAAAAGGTGAATTTAACATGTGTAATGAC
>NW_022261359.1:23352-65191 GCF_009602425.1 Actinia tenebrosa
CTAACTTTCTTTCTTTCTTCCTTTCTTCCTTTTTTCTTTCTTTCCTTCCATCCTTCCTTCCTTTAATAATATTAATAATAATAATAGATTCATAAAATCGCATAAAATGAGTCTATATGCTCTTTAGAATAATTTTTAAGACCTATACAAATGCAAACTAATCTATCTATCTAGGTAACATAAATTGATTAGAATAACGGTACCCCGTGGATCTACTCCCCACCATGCATGAGCTCTCCAACTAGCACAACATAGTGTAGTTCAGAACACCCAAAAAAAACTCAAAGCGAAGACGTCTTCGAAAACAAATTCCTGCATTTTATAACTGAGATAATGCTTGACAATTTGGTATGCTAACCTGCATAATATTTCGAACTAGATATTTTCTCAAATTTCCATTTTTTTAAATTATTTTATTAGTTTTACAAGATCATTATATTGAGGGTTCAAAAAAGTGAATTTATTTTATTTTATTTTTTTTCTTTTCTTTCTTTTTTCTTTTGTCTGAGTTGTTTGTTCATTTATTTCATTTCTTATTTACTCTCAATTCAATTAAACAGATAAATGAAGTAAATATATAGCAAACAAAATAGTTATAATCATGATTAAAAAAAAAAAAAATCTTAAAACCTCTATAATATCAAATTATTGATAGTTCTATGATGCACTTCTAGTCCAGCTGATAGGAGCACAGCCCATTTTGTCTTGTCTAATGTCTTGTCTTGTCACCGGCTTATCTTGTCTTGTCGTTTTTTGTTTTTGTCTTGTCTTGTCTTAACCATTGCTTTAGTCAATCAGCAACAAATAGATTTTCTCCGCATGGCCCAGCCACTTAGCTTGATTATCTATTGCTATTTCTAATTGGCTGTGCTCTTATCACCTGCAATTTCAACTATTATTATTTATATCTGTAAACTATTGAGCACAATAAAGATTGATTGATTGATTGATTAAAAAATAAATTTACATATTAATTTTAGTTGAAAGACTTCAATATAGGTCCTTTGTTATCAGATACCCAAAGAAATGGTGACCAAGCTCTACAGCTGCATTGCCTGTATGCTGGAAATGATCATTTATTTTTTAGCTATAGAGGGGAGTGAAAATTTTTTCTGGGGGGAGGGGGTCAATATTTTTCATGGAACTTTGAAAGGATGGTCACAAAATTTGTGCAAGCTTTTCAAGGAGGACACTATCGATTTATGTGAAATATTAAGGGAACAACATTTTTTGCATCAGGAGGAAGTTGGGGGCTTTTAAAATATTCAGAACAAGAATAAAATGCATCAGACCTCCCCCCCTTCTCCCCATCTAATCAATGACCAGCTCCTATAGCACCTATGTATAGTAGCATTAGTGGTAAATTTCAAATGAAATATTTCATGTATATAACTAATTTAAAATCAAAAATATACATGTCCTACACAGTTTCTATAATTATGTTAGCCACTTAATTAAACTATTTTAACACAGCCTTTTTCAAGAAGCTGTCTTATTCTGCTTTTAAGTCTTTCGTCAGCTTCCAACCAAAAATATCGGCCAGGATTTGAAGGCTTTGGTTGTGAAGTAGGTATGAACTCTGCTAACAGTGTGAGACATGCACCATCAGCAGCCCCGTGGGGTTTGCCGACATGTTCTATACTTATGATACCATGAAGTTGGTAATCAACTTTGTCGATCCCTAGTGCTCGCTTTAATATGGTGTATACAGTATCATACACTGAGCAGAAGAGAGTGGATGGGGTACAATGCAAAAATCCCATGCTGTATTCCTTGTCGAGACAAATTTTGATTCCATTATTACCATCACATGAAACTAAAACAACTTGAATTTTGATTCTCTCGTGGGGTAGTGGCACTGGAAGAGAAGTATAAATGGGATCCCTTTCTTTCATTTCTTTCCATTTCAGCGTTGATTTAATGTGAGGGATGATATCCGGGGCCCGAAGTGGAAGTGAACGGGAAAACACCTCTTGAGGTTCAAACCATCCTGCCTCCATTGACTCCTTGTCTTCATCCTTGATTGTCTTCAGCTTCCCTCCTGTAACATTGCCTGTAAAATTAAAACGCTGCCAGCTTAAAACCCTTGAGTTATCCACGGAAATTAAAGACGTTGGCTCAAAATGTAGCCCTGTCTCTTCGAGAACTTCGCGTTTCACTCCTTCAATCAGGCTTTCATTTTTCTCCAGTCGTCCTGCCGGTAAATACCACAACCCTCGGCACGATTTCTTCGCTTCCTTCATCATTAGCACCTTTCCATTCTCAATAATAACAGCCGATACAATATAACAGAGATCCGCTTTAAGAACAAGTGGCCTATCAAATTCGACTTCAACTCCAGTTTTGAGATCTTTCTTCGCTTTTTCTTTGGTTGTTTTTCTTGGCGAATCGCTTGATTTTTCTTTAGAAAGATCTTTTAAAACAATCTCCTTTAGCTCTGAAAATAGTTGATCCATCGTGTGATTTTAATTTTTGCTTTTATGAGTTTAATTTTCTTGAAAAACTGATTCTGATGAATGTACCGCAGGCCTGAAACCGGAAAAAACATATTTCACCGGGAGATGTCGTGGATGTCGGAGTTTGGAGTCCAGCCACAGGGATCCCAACATACTAGGTACCTACTGTGTATTCTCTACTTTCACATCCCCATAATGCCTTGCGTCTTTGGGGGGTAACCAATCAAAAAACTGTCCCAAATCGAAAGGTTTCTTAATTGAATTTATACTATACCTGCTTTTATCTGTACGATACTGATTATCAGTTTATTCCAAGTTATTTTTGCTTGTACAGATCATCAAGAGTTTTGGTCTTACAGAAAATGTATTGACTTACGAAAAAATGTTTAAAATTTACCTTAAACGTCTTCAAGCTTCTATCTTTTTCTGTTTTTTACTTCTTCATTTTATTTTTGGATACCAAACAAGGTATTGTCAACATTGTCAGATCAGCCTTCAGCAAAATAAGTGGGTTTTTACCCTCTGGTTACCCCCCAAACACACAAAGGATTATGGGGATGTGAAAGTAGAAACTTCGCCCTTTTACAAAATTTTAGGTGCTCTTTTTATTTATGGAGTTCATTTTGACTCATTTGCTTGTTTAAAGGGGGATGGGGTCACGTGACCTGTTAGTGCAAGTCGTCTATTGCAAGTCTTTTGTTTGACCTTTTCGGCATTAGACATTTCCTGTCCCTTCCTCTTCCTCTTACTCCTCATGATTCTTCCTAAAGCCTCTGGAACCTAGCCTGTGTTCAGCCGAATGCAGGCTACTGGAGCCAAGTGTATAGTCTTGTGCAGCATTATTTTCATCAGCTGAATCACAAGTAAATATTATAGCTTTCTTTCTTGTTGACAGCACTAAGCATCTGTCCATCATTTGGAGCCAAAAAAAACCCGCAGAAAATAAAAATATCAAAACTGAACATAACTTATGTTACCCTGGCTTGTAAAATAAATATCATTACTATGATCATTGTCATGAGATGTTATTTCCAATAAAAGTTTAAGGCATATTTAAATAGCATGTTATCATATATTAACATCATAAATACTATAATATTTACATGGATAATGCAAGAAAAACGATCAGAATGCTTTAAAACTGGTTGCTGAAGGTTGTCTTTCATTTCCTCTAATATTTTTCATTTTCTTTTTTTCTTCTTTTTTTATCCCTTTTTGTTTTCTTTCCTTACTTATTCCTTTTCTATTTCTTTTTCCCTTTCTTTCCTAAATCCTTCTTTCCTCCTTTTCTTCATTACCTCTTTATTTCCTTCATTTTTTATTCCTCTTTGGCCTTATACTTTATTTCTATTTTTTCTCTTTTACTTCTTTCCTTCTTCTCTTATTTCTTTCATTATCTGTTTTTTTTTCTTTCTTTCTTATTCCTTTCTTTCTCTACTTTTTTTCTGAGAAAGTTCAAAGCTGTAATGATTAAGTTGTTCCCAAGGCAAACAGATCCTTCATTCTTTCCTTCATTCTTTCTTTTTTTTATCTTTTTTTCTGGGATTTTAGAAGCTGTAAGTCTTTCTTGTGGTAAGTGCTGGAGAATAAATCGGCTCCATCCAGTGGAATATCAACACAAAAACAAAAGCAACCACAGCAAACACACAAATAAAGGAAAATAAAACAGTCCTTGGAATGATCATGTAGTCAACTTCCACCTGAAAATAAATACAAAATGGAGGTAACAAAAGTGAGAGAGGTCCTAGTATATTACTGTAAAACCCCTTGGTCAAGAGTAAATGTAATGGTAATCCATATAATAGATAGAGTAGCTATGGATATATTCTGGGACTACACAATATACCCTCCTCAGACCCTCCCTAGCCCTTGGAAATTCTGATCCCCCTACATGGGTGAGGTATAGATATTTTCTGGTACTACACAATATACCCTCCTAAGAGCCTCCCTGCACCCCTTGGAAATTCCAATCCCCCTCCATGGGGGAGGTATGGATATATTCTGGTTCTACACAGTATACCCTCCTCAGACCCTACCCACCTCTTGGAAATTCCAATCCCTATATAATGTAATGGCTAATGTTGTACCTTTTTGCCTGAACTTCCAGCTAGTTCTTCCTCCTTTGTCTTTCTTGGGTAAAACAGCATGGTTATTGTGAGTAAAATAAGAAGAAAACCAATTCCGAACACTGCATTCCTGTCGAATAAACAAAACGATTTGAACGGTTTTAATCTGTCATTGACTTTTTTTTTAACTTAGCCAATGAATTATGTTACGCTATAAAGCTTGAGGATCCTTGATCTTAAAGCCTTATCAAAAGTTAAAGAATAAATTTTGAACAAAAATATGAAAGAATAATCAATGAAAATATTTTTTTTCCATGACTTACTTCAGTCCTCCTGTTGCTCTAGACAACGAAACACATCCAAGAATACCGAGAACCCAGAAGAAAATAAGGACGAAAAGCCCAACACCAACACCAAGAACAAGCGCCATTAAGACGTGCAAATACCTAAAAGAAACGGAGGACTACTTGTAGTTAAAACTCTGGATTAAAAAGGTTTTTTTCGTAAATCTTGGAAGGTGAGAGTAGAGTTTAACAGACTGATGGCCGCCATAATTTTGGGTTTGCTTTTAAACCACAGGAAGCCCAAGCTTTGTATATTTGACAAGATTGAAAAGGCAAACTCGTGGAAGTATTGGGTTTCCTGTTCTTCTCATCGTCCCACTGACAAGACTGAGTGTTGCGTTATGCGTATTAAGGTGGCTCGACTGGGTTTTGCTTGTGGCGTACCTTCGAAGTTTGAAGGGAAAMTGCGTCGCTGCCAATAAATTAAATTCAAATAAATCATTATGACATGTCTAGAGATAGATTCAAGTTTTAAATGATTTATCATGATCGGAGTTACCATAGCAATACAGTGACGTCATGTCATTTTTTTATACATTCCATTTTTGGCGAAATCAGACGTTTGTTTTAAAAATTGTTTAACAGAACTTAAAGTTCATATGTTTGTCTTCAAGTTAACGAAGTTTCGAAGATTTGTATGGAAGCGTTTCGAAATAATTGCCGTCGGAACTTTTGGGCAACAAAAATGTAAACAATCCAAAGCAATTAGTTCATATGATCGAAACCTTTCCTTTTTGGACTTGGGAAAAGCTTTTTTTGGGGTCATAGTGTTGTGTTACTATTCCAATAGTCCTTCTGAGAAATGGAAAGAAATCGCGTTATTCGATTTCGAGAAATATGATTTCAAGCCTAGTTAGTAAAGTTGTGCCTTTTGATATCTTGTCAAAGATYTCACTTGTCTTTACTAAAAACGGTCAAACTCAATAATCCGATGATGAATTTTTTTTTAACTTCCAAGTCAGTTACTTTAGATAACATATTTAAATACCCTAAAGTTTCAAGTTCATTGAAATAATTTAAAACCGTCAAATAATATTCTCAATTCCGTAAACATTTGTATCCTAATTCTAAATATGCGACMGCTTTCTTCACTCGCACTTTGTYTWTATCGTTACGCCTTTCTATTGTCCAGAATATTTCCAAAGTCGTGCATTCCAACACCTCACGCTTAACATTCGAAGTCTGATTGCTTTCCGAAACCCTTCCGACTATGATAATTTGTGATTGCAATTTCATATATACTTGAAAATAACAAAGAAAAACACTTGTCACACGACTATCTAGTACTCTCGTTAAACTTTATTTAGTAAAATATGTTTTTGTCTTTAGAGTGGGGTATAGTATGGCTGCCGCGTGAAAAAGACCAATTGTTTTAATCGATGACCAGAAATCCGTCTGTTATTCTAATAGACAATTGTTAAAATCACCAGCTAATGTTTATAAACACTGTGCGAAAATTAGAGAAAACGAAATAAAAATAGAAACTTCATATAAACATTACGCCAAATAGAAATTAGACTCTTCCACAGTCTCTCGCTCGTCCGTTCCGTCTCCACGCTTAGAGACTGTAACGGTACAATGACCGAAAGGACTTATGGGTCCCGAAAACTTGGACCCAGCGTGCTTTGGGAACCAAAGTTTTCGCCGCCATCTTTAAAATATTGAAACGAGTGAGACTGTGGACGAGTATTTTGGTTCCCAAAGCACGCCGGGTCCAAGTTTTCGAGACCCATAAGTCCTTTCGGTCATTGTACCGTTACAGTCTCTAAGCGTGGAGACGGAACGGACGAGCGAAAGACTGTGGAAGAGTCTAAATAGAAATTTGCAGCACAAGAAAAAGGAAAGAAAAGACGAGCATGCCAGGGACCGCGGAGCTAGGGGGAATGGGGCCAATAATATTGCCGCTATGTTGCATTACTTTAATCATAACTTTAATGCTATAAATATGCTGCAAATGCCCCTCAAGACACGGGAAATTAAATTTCCAAAGGGTCTCAATTCCAATATTTTTCGGGGGGAGGGGAAAACCTCCTTGATGCTTCTGTCTTTCTGAATCTGAATCTGAATCTTTATTTAACCACGGTAAAATACATCAGTCAATTACAGCTAAAATAATATATAATATATAATGCTAACTAAATACAGATATCTAATATACATGCTTTACATACATGTAGGCCGTGGGAGTCTTTACATTAAGAAAACACATTTTCAATGTTTTTCTTGAATTGTGAGATAGTTTTTGTCTCTCTCACTGATTGCGGAAGGCTATTCCACAGTGAAGAGCCACTATAACAAAAAGAATTCTTAAGATACTCAGTATTAGGCTTAGGAAATAAAAATGTATTTTCCTGATTACGTAATTTGTAATTAAGTTTTTTTCAGATCAAAGAGATTTTGGATGTACGTTGGCTTGGCTTATGCATTGTCTTATACATTAGTGTTGCTTTTTGCTTATCTCGACGAATTGCAAGGGCGTCCCAATTTTGGTCGACGAGTAATTGGCTAGATTGAGTCTCATAGTTAGTCTTTGGCGGTCGTTAGCCCCCCAATCAGATTTACGCTCCGCCGTCCCCGGTCCCCGCCAATTAAGAAAATGTGGTACTCATTATCCTAATGATTAAATCTAAAACTTATCCAAACCGCACCGAATTGAAATTAGTATATTTAATAGGACTCCATGCTGTCCAATTAAGAAATAATTGGACGAGGAAAATTCAGAGGACTGACAAAATTGGATGAGGCCGTAGGCCGAGTCCGCCAATTTGTCAGTCAGAGGAATTTTTCGAGTCTAATTATTTCTTGATTGGGGAGCATGAAATCCCATTACCTATTAATTATATAGCTGCCTAATTAATCCCATATCAACAAGACCTGTGCAATTAAGAAAATAATTGGACAGTTACCTATATGGGATTTATGAGAAGCTGTATAATTAAAATATTTATAGACGTAGAGAAAAGAAATGTAATGATATTATTGTAATAATCGTAAAAGTTGTTTTTCCAAATAAAACTAAAAACTATGTATAACAAATATTAATTTAAAACATGTCAAGCAAAGAAATGTCGAGCAAAAATAATAATATTAATAAAAGACATCAGAGCCCGGTAGCACGAAGGGTGGATAGCGCTACTCAATGGATAAATCCTTACACAGTGGATAAGTCGATGCTTTTATCCAATAAATTTATTTACTAAAGCCCTTCGTACAACCGGGCCCTGCTGAGTTAACATTTAAAAGAAAGTCTTCTAAGAAGTCATTGTTATAACAAGAGGGTATTCGCGAGGCTCAAACGCTCACGCGGACCGATATTAATTCTTTGAGAAAGATATATATGATATGGACTCGTATATTTCCAACACCATAAAAACGAGGTATTTATCTTCTTATCGAAAGGTTCATACTTCGACTGGGGAAAAAATGGCGGATCCTCGATTAAGGAGGTAAAAACGCAAAACCGTCTGATTGGCAAGCCAGTGATGCTAAGGCCACGAGTTACTAACAATGCACTTCTTTTCTTCGCAGTGCTGTATAAGGCTGTGCCAGATTGGGTCATACGATAGTAAGTTTTTATTCCCTGTTGAAGAAAAAGAGTTTTAGTATACGAGTTAAGTACTAGAACATGGTATATGTGGAAATTGAGACGAACAAGACCGCGAACCCCCGAAACAAACAAACAAACGTTTCCAAGGCAAATGGGACTTTGAAAACCCAGTCTACCTTCCTCCTCACTACCGCACACACACGCTCACGCGCGCCAATCCTGTTTGGGAAAAGATTATAAGTGCACAAGTAGCCCAATTAAAGTTTCAGCTTATGCATAATGATTTCTTTCTTTGCAGTTTCTTGGTCTGTGCTTATGATAGTGGTCTATTTTTGGCATGCCATTCAACTATTCCCTTCATGTAGATTCAATATTGAAAGTATTGTCTTAGGCTTGACGTGCGCTTTTACATTTGAAAGTGTATGCACGAAGTAGATTGAAGCTTGGTCACTCAATTACTCGAAATATTTAGCTTCTGTCTTGAAAACAAATTGAGTATTATAGAAGATCGCAGGCTATTGAACAATATTAATGATCTAAATGTACCAGTGATGAAAAGTCCATGTTTAGCTCGTGTCAGGGCCACGTTAATCTGATGTTCATCTGTGATGAATCCAAGATGTTCACCGAGCCATGATGACGATGGTTCAGGTTCTAATTCTTGTTCAGGAAGCGAACGAACCAATGACAAGATTACATAGTCCCATTCACTTCCTATAATGATAAAAGATGTTAAAAAAAAAAATTAGCCAAAAAGTATGTCTAATATAGAAAAATGGTAATTTTACGAGTTGGAGAGATAATTTACACACACACGCCGGTACGTTCATAGTCTCCTACGCCGCCGCTATTATTGTCGTCACGCTATGCTCTTGGGAGTGGGCGTTGCGTGACGACCCTAACAGCGGCTGCGTAGGAGACTAGCCGGTTCTGGGCTTAGTTATCATGTTTCTGTGTCCCAGGTATTTTCAGAATCAGTACGTTCAGATTTCTGGAGCTTTGGCTTCCTCTCCATCAAATAGTTTCTATCACAATGCAACGACTAGGAAATATGAAAAGCGCAGTTATAATACGAATAATAATTATTAATGACCTTGGCTTTTAATGATAGTAGTAACAAGGATATCCTTGCCAGCCTTTTTAAGAAGATCTTGAATGACTTTGCGTTGTTGTCTGTATGGCGTCAGGATGACTATATTCTTCTCTTTTATCTGTTGTCTGTGGCTGTTAACCAGATATTTAGCCAGATAGACCTTAAATATAACATAAACATAACACATTAGTAGCATATCGTAAGATGCTATAAACTAGGATTGAATTCCAGACAATGATAATGTATTGAATCTATTGTGTATGTATACTATTTGATAGTTTTTTCTTATTATATTTATTAGTAATTCAGTCTTACGACTCAGTAACGCAAAGATGTTTAATGAACGATTTATCTAATATAATATTGATGGTGGTGTTGGGGGAGAGGGGAGAAGGGGAAATATCAATCTCGTACCCAGAGCCCTTATTTCTTACTGCGCATGCTCGACGAAATAATTGGGCTCTGGAAAACTCCAATATTTCCTGTGCTGTGATTGGTTCTCGAGAACAAAGGAAGATACCGGAAGTAAAAATTACAGGAAAAATAAACAAGATGGCGTCTCGAATTAAGTACACCAAAAAAGCCTGTAGGGCCGGATTTTTCAAGTTTTGCCGGTTTTGTAATGGAAATTGTATTGATGTCCATCCAATAGATATTTTCGGAGTTAATTTAACTGAAAACCATCTTCAAAACCTAATTTTTCAAGCGCAAATTCACATGCTCGTTGAACATCGTCCGCCATTTTGAATTTACCTAGTCTGTCATGTAATGCGCATGTGCGAGAAACCCAGAATCTGGGTCTTCCGGTTTGGAGTTTTCCAGAGCCCAATTATTTCGTCGAGCATGCGCAGTAAGAAATAAGGGCTCTGGGTACGAGATTGGGGAAATATCTTTTTTGGCGATTTTAATGTCAATTAGAAACCACCTGTGGGAGTCTGTGCTTAAAGGTCCAGTTCAGACGTCTACAACTTTTGCCGCGTCGAATCTAGTAGTTGCGTTTCGCACATGAGAAGTGCGACGTCTGAACCAATATTTAATACGAATAAAAATGAAAAAAAGCCAGTCGCACAATACAAGACAGCAAAAGATCGGCGTTGAGGCAAATGTCGAACTTTCATCGCGTCAAATGCAATGCATCAATTTTAAAGGCTCAATATCATAGCGGCTATGGATAACAATCTTGATAGTACTTTAGCTAGATTATGTTTGTTGTGAGCGGCAGAATTAAATGCGACGTTTGAATTAGACGTCGAATTTAATGGATTTCAGTCGACCTCAAGGCAATTAGATGTCATCCAATGTTAACATCAATAAGGTGGTGTCACACGGAACAACTTGCAACGCCGATTTTTCGTGCAACGCTATTGTGCCATTTGTGTGTCGAATTTTTGCAACATGTTACACGGGAACAACTTTTCGCGTAACATTCACTTTAGTATTCAATCCACGCGCTGCCAACATGTAAACAAACAAAATGGCGTTTGACTCTTGTTATCGACGACGCGCAAGTTTGATACTTTTACTTGTGTTAGCTGATTTTGGCGAAGATAAACTGAGGAGAAGAGAAAGAAATGTTTGGACGAGGAATTGGTTGTTAAACAGCAGCCGCCATTTTGTTTGTTTACAAGAAAGCCTCGCTTTCATGAGCAAAGTTGCGCGTCAAATCGGCGATGGACATGTTACACACATCGATTTGCTGCAAATTCGTCATCTTGTGTTGCAAGTTTTTGTAGTCAGATCAAAAGCTTGCAACGTGTTGCAGAGTGAGATATTGCGCGAAAAATCGTCCTCGGCGCTATGTTACACGGCAACGGCAACAGCGTTGCGCGAAAAATCAGCGTTGCAAGTTGGCCCGTGTAACACCACCTTTAAGGACTATTTAACAATTAGACCTCTCGCCTTCATGGTGTACGAGTCAATAGTGCATGAGGCCGAACCTACTAATCGTCCAAATAAATGGATACAAACGAGAGAGTATTAATAAGAGAGGGAAACTTCTTAATAACGCGCGCGCCATGTAAATTCCCGGTTGGGCTATTTTTAGTAACCGGATGCAGTTTAAATTTCGCCTTACCCTACTCCCGTGCTCCCTTCCCTCTCTTATTTATGCTCCCTTGATACAAAATATTATGAAATCTGATTGAAATAATGGATTCTCTGTGTTGTTTTGATTTTCAAAACTGGCACTTTTCTCTACTAGGGGTCTATCACTAATACACCACTAGTCGCTCAACCAATCAGAGGGCAGGATTTGTGATAGAACATTAGTAGGTTTATACTAATATGTATTATTCTCTTCTCTTCATAAAAACTACTGAAGACCGTAATTAAAGACAGCAAACATTTGAACTTACAGCTTTCCTGGCTTCGTCCATGTTGTATTTAGAGTCAGCTCCACTGTCAACAGCTGATATAACAGAGGATTCTTCTACGCCTTCAATGTGGCAGAAACATACTCTTGTACCCAAAGCAGGCCATATCTGCACATTAGCTGTGTTGCGGGACGTCACGATGTCAGATGTTTGTAGCATGCCTTCGTAAAACTGCTTAGAGGGAAACTCACAGATCGATGGATGCTGAAGAAAGATGCGTTTTACAGCTTACCACTCTTTTCACTGCTACGCGCTGATCGAGACAACAATCCCAACAGGAAAATAGTGCAATACACTGCTGCCAATCAAAGAATATAAAGTTACCAACCAATTTATTTGATTGACAGAAGTGTATTGCCCAATTTCCCTGTCGCGACTTTTGTCTCAATCAGCACGTAGCAGTGAAAGAGTGGTAATATGGAATATAAGTTATCTATTTTTTACTTAAACAAAGTACAGTCATAAAGTTTTGGCTTGGTTTTATTGTGTTCCGCACGTGAAGGTAAATTACGGCCGGGAATGAAAAAACATTTTATCATTATAAAATGATGAAGCATAGAATTTTAATCAAAAAGGCTGAGGAATGAAGTTCGCCAATCCTTAACTTTCGTTAAGCTGATTCGAATGAAGTAAAAGTGACTGGACAAGCAATGTATATGTTTTTTTTTTAAAGTAATAAACAAGAATAACAAGAACAACTAAGAAAAAAAAAGGATTTATATTTTTTTTCCCGCGGTACATACGTCGAGCTTGTGCGGCACTCAGCGCAACCAAACCATTATAACACAGCTATTTCAAAAATGGATGGTGAAAGTTTTGTTGCATGTGGCATGTTGCACGTGGCATGTTGCATGAGGCACGTTGTATGTAGCAAGCACGTTGCATGTGGCACGTTGCATGTGGCATGTTGCATGTGGCATGTTGCATGAGGCACNGTAGCAAGCACGTTGCATGTGGCACGTTGCATGTGGCATGTTGCATGTGGCATGTTGCATGAGGCACGTTGTATGTAGCAAGCACGTTGCATGTGTCACGTTACATGTGGCACGTTGCATGTGGCACGTTCCATGTGGCATGTTGCATGAAGCACGTTCCATGTGGCATGTTGCATGAGGCACGTTGTATGTAGCACGTTGCATNGTTGCATGTGGCACGTTCCATGTGGCATGTTGCATGAGGCACGTTGTATGTAGCACGTTGCATGTGTCACGTTGCATGTGGCGCATGTTGCATGCTGCACGTTGCAGTGGCATGTTGCATGTTGCACAACGTATAATATTCATTTGTCAACACAAGAAATTATGCAGGAATTAAACACATTCAGACAATATTTAGAAGATTTCACATCGATGAGACTCTTTGGAATGGAATGCAACGAAACCTTCGCCAATCCTTTTTCTTTTGAAGTAGCTGTATGCACAACGTACCATTCGGTATTGCATCCTTAACATACATGCTTGCTTGGCAAGTCGTTCAAATAATGATATATCCAGCTGAAGACTCTTTGCACGTTTATCAGTGATGATTGGTTGCAGTTGTTTGTGATCACCAATCAGCACGAACTGTTTAGCATTGGATGACGTCATGGGGACCAGAGCCTCTGGTTCCGTACACATCCCACATTCATCGATAATACACTGCTGAATATTATTGCACAATTCAGTGATTGTTTTACTGCCTGCTCGAGAACACGTGCAGAGTATTATCTCTTTGCCAGACTTCGTGATCGCCCATTCTTCAGCTTTAGCAATTATCTAAATATAAAACCATTATTTAAATTTAAATTATTATTTTTGCATTATTATTTGTCAAATTTTTCAATCAATTAAATGTTCAAGAATTTCATATACAAATGGCTGAGAGGCAAAGTTATAAATTCAGAAATGTTGTCAGATCGAAACCAAATCATTTTTGGAATTACTGAAACAATTCTGTCGTAATATCCGTTTTTAAGGTATCAAAGTCCAAGTCTATGAACTAGCTTTAACCCTGATAGTAAGGACTGAAATCCGTAGCTAAAGATGTCATTTCCAGCGTCGCATGTGAATTTTACCAGCCAAAATAGCAAGTCTTTAATAGATAAAAACATGGGTGATTAAAAACTTTGGGCAGTATTTGCCCCTAACATTAGTTATTCATGGTATTTATTTATGCTGACTAGCCGTTTCGAGGTTGAGGAAAAAACTGGGTCGAGTTGGCATTGCGGTGCATTGTGGGGCTGTTTTAGGGGAAATATTTTCAAGATGGCGCCAATTCGTCACCTTAAACATAAACACAATGCGTTGAAACACAAACTCGAACCAGCTTTTTCTTCAAGCTCGGAACGGCTAATTGAAGCAGCACGTTACATAAGTTTTGTGCAGCATTCAGAGCAGTAACCAACTGTTACAAACTACTAAAAGCGAATAGTGTGAAATAGTGTGACCTGAGAAATGAAAATATGCAAGTAATCATTAAAATAACACTTTTTGTTTGGTAAAATATACAGGATGACCGACAACTTAGCCTGTAGTATTCACTCACATCACAATATGTTGCTACTTCTTCCTCACTTGGCCTTTCTTTTCGTTTCTTTGCTTCTTTGAAATCGTCCTCCTTCTCTCTTAGTTTTGTGGCGAATGGAGACAACTCACTCCTTATGAAATGATGAAGAGAAACTTCTTTAACTTCGCCTTCTGGAATCTTGAGTTCATCATCACTTGCAGTGGGTTTGGATACGTTAATCTTGTTGGGAATGGGATACTCAGATTCCTCTATAAGTGTACCGTGCACGCGAAGAATCTTGCCCTTCATTCCGGGTATCTTAAGCAGATATTCTAAATGATAAGAGGATATGTAAAACAATAAGTAAATGACTATTAAAAAGAGGTTTAGTCCAAGTCAAGTACTGATCTCTCGAATCCTCATCGAGCGTGTGCTGCGTCCATACAAAAACATCATAGTGCAAGTGGTATTTTTCAATACCTTCATTGATTTTTAAAAACTAGTTTTATCCTTCTCTTTTTACATCTACATCTTTATAACATTCTTTATATTGTATACACTTATTTCAATAAAGTTAGTCACCAAAAACCTAGAAAGCTGAGATCACTGAGCATCATGGGAAACTTTTCATATCAATAAAGCATATATATACAAAGCTTTTTTAATACAAACTGCAGCTCGATGATGCTTAGAAGAGGTGAGACTATAACCGGTAAAAGATTGGCAAGTCCATGAACAGTTATCAAGCGGTTGAACGTGTAAAATGAATCTACCCATAATCCTTGTCGGCCTCAGCTTTATAGCTTTTCAGGTGACTAACTTTATTGAAATAAGTGTATATGTAAATTGTTTATAATCCCGAGGGCCACTTGAAAATTATCAGTCATGGTAAGGTGCGAACCCTGACAAATAAAGTTGTTGTTATTATTATTATTATTATTATTATTATTATTGGAGGGTTTTCAAAACTGAAGCGCTTCACCGCTTATGTGAACGGCGAGAAGAATTGCACGAGTCGCTTTAATAAATTATGAAAATTACTGAAATCATGTGGCTGTGTCCGACCGTAAATTGGTAATCTTAGCAACGTCCACACGGATCCGGAAATGTTTTGTATCCGTATCCGAAAATTTTCGAAAACGATCTCTAGAGTGGAAATTTTCGAATACGCTCCGAATACGGATACGTGTGGACGGTCGTATCCGCAAATTTTCGAATACGATGACGTAAACACGATTTTGCGCATGCTCAATAAGAAAAACTATCCGCCAAAGGGACTAGGCACTAGCGTGCATCAATGTGGATCAAGAAATTTCCAGATACGTGTGGACAGTAAAAACGATTCGAAAACGATTCGAATACGCTGCGTGTGGATGCAAACATTTCCGTATCCGAAAAAATAAATTTGCAGATACAAAAATTTCCGGATACGTGTTGACGGGGCCTTAGAAGTTCATAACTAGATTAATTATTCTAGTAATCTTTACTTTGACTGATTTTCTGAGACAAACAATCAAACAAACAATAGCAATACCTGTGACAACATCAATTGATTTGTTGGATGGGCCGCAGTAAAGCACCTGTGGTGGCCCCTTCTCCTTTTCCTCCTTATCATGATCTGTCTTAATTTTGGCTGCCTTCTTTTTTGACTTCTTGTTTTGTTTCTCTGCTGGCTTCTGCTTTTCATTTTGCTTTGCGAACCAATATGCAACATGCACTCCAGTTAMTGTTTTGCCGGTCCCTAATGAAGAATCAAAATGTTATCCAAGTTAAATTCTATGTTTATCCTCGAAGGTCAAGTCACAACTACATTTAAAAATTGCAAGAGTCAAAGATAGATGGTCAATTGCTATTGTATATAATAGTTTGACAGCATACCTGGTGGACCTTGAATGAGCGAGAAAGGCCTTGACAAAGCCTGACGTACAGCATTTTTTTGATAATCATTCAATGGTTTAAATCCAGTCGTTCTGTAATGATCAGAAATGGATAATTCTTGTTCGGGAAGAGGAAATCTTTCTACAATGATAAATGAATCACAAATAATTTAAAAACAAAAATAAAGGTTTTGCGTTAGAGATGGGTTGACGCACCTTGTGAAGGACTTTGTCCAAGGCAGATTGTTTTGACAAGTTCTGACGAGTCTTTCAACTTGCATTCCAACGCTGTAATCATCCGCCTTATAAAATAAATATCAATATTAGTAAAATTATGTAAGACTTTACAAAATTCAACTAAAATTAAAAGTTAAAAATCAAGTTTTACTAAAGCCAATGTTCATGCCAAAAGCCAATGAGAGAATAGCTTAAAGAAGTAAAGCATTTTTTTTTTGAAAGCGACAGTCTACAAGAAAATTGCACAAATGTTTTATTTTCTAAATATATCTCACGAGAGGGACTATATCGTAAATCGGAGGAAAGACCAAGGACACTGTTGGCAGAAGCCTACTGCTAGGAGTACGGGCAGCTTAACTCTACTTTACAAGAAAAGTGCACAAACGTTTTATTTTCTAAATATATATATCACGATATATTTCCCCTATTGCGTAATTAAACGAACAAAAAAAGTTAACGAATTTCTTTAAAAATGAGGGGGGGGGGGGGGGATTTCTTTTGTCTCCTTTTCAGTTTGGAAAATTGTGTTATGAAACTGTTTTGATGTTGTAGAGGAATACAAAACAAAACAAACCTTAACGGCAGAGGCTGGTAAATATACTCCATGTCACACTCCCGTTGGCCTTTGGTCAAAAGGTGACGAGGAAATTCACATGCCATTTGATGAAGTCTGACAGTCACTGATGTTGCATCTTGGTTCTTCTTTGGTTTTATATCTTCAACAATACAATGCCCTATCCAAATGCTTATTTCTTGATCGTCAGTTGTTGCCTCAGCATCTTCTGGTAATAAGTCGTCCGAGAATGGAATTCTAATGCACGCGAGGTCACCATAGTGGAACTCCAGTTGCCGAGATTTGCAATAAGATGACGTCAGAGTAAATTTACCCTTGATATCTCCATCCTTTTGTTTCCACTTCACTGGCAAAGATTTCAGAATAAATCCATCATTCTGAACAACCGCTGCATTTGCTGCTTCCATGGCAAGTACGGGTTTCCAAAAGTCAACGTACTCATCAACACTGCAATATTCTGCTTTTGAGGCACACCGTTTTGTATCAAATGCAAAGCACCTTCGAGGGTATCTTTGATGCTCCAGGCAAATACAAAAACCTGATGAAACACTCAAAAGCTGAACGTCTGGACAGAGCATCTTACTGTGCAGACGTGAAAACATTTGAAAACGAACCATGTCACACCGCTTGAGATTCATAGTTATCTCATGAAAATGACAATCACTGTTGCTGTTCGTACCAACATCCATTCGGCCAAAGTTAGGATGCTTGTAGACATCTCTACTGGAGCTTCCGGCTGTAAAAGACCTCTTTTGAGTAGCACTTTTTTTCAAGTTCTCGTCAGTTTGCTTTACCTGTCGTAGTAGTTCATCTGCTGGTTTACCATCCTTGACAGCATCTATAATGCACTTCCAGGTATTTCCCTTTATCCTCTGAACGGCAACACGGTTTCTACCGCTATCTAACAAATTCTTGATTTTGGCCGCATCCCGACGGGAGAGAGACAAATCATCAGCTTCGGTTCCCGATGAATGTGCAAGGTATATTCTCGACCTCCATCTGAGACTGGTTTCCGGCTTGCCATCAATGCTGTCTGACTTGGAGGAAGGCAACAGGACATCAAAATTAACCTTCTTGTGCTTCCCCAAGAAATAATCGTGATCTGGACTCACTGGATGTATCGTGAAGAAACGGCCCTCCAACTGGTCTATGAAAAACATCCCAGACTTGTTTTTCTGTTTCAACGTTGAAGCAAAATGAATGCGTTTGAATTCCTTCTCAAATTTGTCTGAGTTGGTTTTGAAGTATGTGGACCTGCGACAGAGCGTTGCCATCTCATCTTCATTCAAAGTGGCTTGTTCCACACTATTACTTGGCATCAGTGCCAAAAGAAGGCGGTGGACTTCAATATCTACGTAGCGCCTGATGGGTGAGGTGAAGTGAACGTAGTTACTCAGTCCTAGGGAATAGTGTTGAGAGTCACTTCCAGAGCACGTGTATTGAGATTTCGTCTGAATTCGCATGAGATGCAGACGTGCTATCGCAAGTTGTGGTGAAGACGACGGGTCACAAATCAAACGCTTCACTTTTCTCAGATCCCCAGATTCTGCAGCTCTACATATTTCGTCCCAGGCGTGTTCATGAATGTCGATTTCTTTTTCTTCTGTATATATTCTTTCTTTGACTTCGTTTTTGATGTCCTCACTCTGAAGTTTTGGTTGCAGAACCGGAGAGTACTTGGCAATTGAGCCATACTTTTCCGCCCATTCATTGAGGCGATGGACCTTTGGTTCTAGTTGTGTACGAAATGGAGTGCCCCTTGGATTTCTACTATGCAGGAAGTCCCCAACTGTATGATTGGCAAGAATCATGAGCTCTTCTATTAGCTCGTGTGCATCTGAATCTTCTCCGTTATTCGAATCCTCAAAAGATGCTTCCTTAAGACGCTGCCAGCGCCTTTTTACGACAAGTGAATGAAGCCTCTTAATTGCTAGAGGCACTTGAGCAGGCACGCCCTCTACATTATCATGCTTCTCCATGTCTAATATCTGCTGTGCTTGAGAGTAGCTAAGCCTACAGCGAGAATGCGTCACAGTTCTCAGAATCTCTTTTTGGCCGACGACCTCGCCTTCACTGTTAAGAGTAACGAAAACTGAAACAGTCAAGCGGTCCTCGTTTGGCAGGAGACTAAGGATATTCTCACTTAGTTCACGTGGAAGCATGGGCATATTTTCTTCCCCATTTTGACCAGGATAATATGACACTCCTCTTTGCCGTGCTTCTCGATCCAGATCAGTACCACGCTCTACAAAAAAGCTTACATCGGCGATGTGAATCCCAACCTTGAACTTTCCATCTCCAATTTCATCTATTGAGATGGCATCATCCAGATCTTTAGCTTCTGGTGGATCAATAGTAAAAGCCTTATCAATCTTCTTCCGGTTCTTCATTTCACTGTCTGGAATTTTCCATGTTGTTGGAAAACGCTTGCGTATCATCTCTTTAGTGTTCCTACTGAAGGCTTTGCGAATGCCGCATTCAGCAAAGAGGATTTCTTTGCATTGCTCTACTGTTTCCCCTGTCGGTATAGTTCTTACGGCAATTCCCAGAGGAAGGGTGCAGTCGCTTCTCCACTGAAGAAACTCGACAACAAACAAAAGCTTCTTCTCTATAACCTCTTCTATGGCTATCATCTTCATTGGTTCGCCGATTCTTTCGTCTTGCGTCTTGCGCTTCTTGTAAACCGGTATGATATCTCTGAGGCTCTTATCACTAAGGTTTACTATTTTTGTAGCCGATCTGTTAATGGGAATCATGACTGCAGGATTGTTCAGAGTGACCTTGCAAACATACTGCCGTTCGCGAGGACTAATCATGTGATTCAGCACACCTGAAATAGAAAATGCAAAACGTTTCAAAACAATAAAGAGAGATTCTTAAGACGTTTTTTCTGAACCTAAAACTTAATATGAGGCACCTTACCTTTGAGGAAACCACAGCTTATACTTTCTGTTTCGTTCTGACTTGGCTGTACTTCGACTACAATAGTATCGTGATCAAATGCATGTCTGATTGATCCCTTAACTTGTATGTCAGGTTTGTCTTTGTCTGGAATAACGAGATAGGCTATCCTTGATTTCTCATTTCGTATCTGAAGCTGACCAGAGTAGAATTTCAAAGGTTCTTTTTCAAGCATATTTATTAGTACCTCGGGCTCAAGGTTTTGATATTTGTAGTTATTCATGGCGATCTGCTGTACTCGATCTGAAGGGCTTTTGTATATATCCAACAGCTGGATTTCGGTGCGCCCATTCTTGTTGCGAATTAGATATTCGCTTTTCAGTGTTTTACGATTAAAGTCCTGAGTGGGCCTTTTCGAGGGCCAAATAATTTGAGTTTCTTTAACTTTTGAAGAGTACTTGGTCAAGGCGGGAAATTCCTCATCCATAACAGCGGTTTGCTGCTGGCGTTTTTTAACGAATTTACATAGCTCTTTGATTATTCCATCAATATTAGCTGGTAGCACGGCCTCGTCTTCTAAATCGTCTTCCACATCAGCAAAACAATCATCGTCTTCAGCATTATATTTAATGTCTCCCGAGCAAGAGGATGCCTGATCTTCCTCCGTTTCTGGTTCTAATTCACTCAGGTTTGAGGCGGTTTTGTTTGGAAATTCCATATTTGCCTCATCTCCATCATCATTCCTAGGAATTTCTGATTTAGGAACAAACGTTGGAGCTTCTGGATCCAGTTGAATTTGAGAGAAATGGGCACCTATGTCTTCACTTAAGGCTTCCCATGTTATTCCGAATAACCCGTTAAGATTGTAGCATCTTGTGATGTAATCGTCCCAAAGAATTTTACACCTTCCTAGGGTGCATAGGGCAAAAGGGTCACCAACAACAGCCACCAATGACTTTGCTCGTGTAACAGCAGTTATGAGCAGCTTCGGGTCAGAAAGAAATTCCAGAGATAGATCGTCACAGGACAATTTGTCAGACTGGCTCAAGTCTTGGATGGAGTTCCAAGTTCGCACAGTACTGATAAACACAGCTCTGAATTCCCTTCCTGAAATGAAAAAAAGATTGAAAAATGTTTGATGTAGTTAGTTCCCTTTAGACACAAGAAGGACGAAATTCGTAAACAGAATTTGACATTTCGCAAGTTTAGTTACTTGTAGTTACTTGTTGATTATTGCAATGGTTCGAATTAATGGAATGGTTCGTGAACTGTTAATAAAGTCACACGAACTATACCTTGTATATTGTGGATCGTTTGAACATTGACTTCACTCATTCGTTTTTTCCTCAATTCGCCTCGAATTGCGTCCACCTAAAGAAACAAAAATCTTACATTGCTTACATTGTATACAATTAACACATCATACTTTACTAGAAAATATCATTTTTATATTATTCATATTTTCCCCCCAAATTTGTATAAAATACCTGATATTTGTAGGGAGCAACTACTGCAATGTCTCGTAGGTTCTTCTGGCCCCAACACAGTGGCCAGTTTTTTACCAGTTCAACTACTCGCTTCTCTACCTCGTAAATTTCAGACTCGTTTAAGAACGAGTTGTTGCTTTGCTTTTCGTCTTTGCCTTTGGCTGCGTAGAAAACCAAAGGCGGTATCTTAGGATGGCCAGGAATGTTACCTCTTGCGACGATGCCTTTTTCGTAGCAGTTCACCGAAGGAAAGTTAAGTATTTCCTCGTGAGAGCGGTAATTTTCGAACAAAAACAGCACTTGATCGTCTTTGCTATCTTTTGCCTGGTAATGGTCAAAAAGGCGTTCGGGAAGTGATTTCTGGAGTCCGCACTGACGAGCGAATTCTGAATATACCTCAGGAGACGTCTGTTGAATTACATAAATGAATAGATTAGAATTTTCCACATACAGACCAGGTACGTATAAAAATACCGTAAACCTCCAACCTAAAACAACTTCTGAGCTTATATTTTGTAAATTTACCCTTTGGATAGGCTTGTTTTCGGAGAGGGATTATTTTCAGCGGATTAAGCTTGTTTCTGGAAGGAAATTTGTAATTTTCGGATTGCATTTCGCGTTTGTCTCAAAAACTCATTGGCCAAAAGAACTCTTTATTTAATCCAACAGTAACAAGCTTCATTACGTTGTGACAGAATCTTGTCGATAAAGAAATAACATGTTAATAGCTTGATATCGTTTTTATTCACGAGTTTCCATATGATATCGCGAACGAGTGAGTCTGCGAGTGAGTGATATCATATGGAAAACGAGTGAATAATAAAGATATCAGATTACACATTTAGCCTCCATATTAGTGTGATAAAGCCGTGAATATAAACCATATCAGTGAAGTGATTTGATACGATATCACTTCACGGTAAACGGTAAACTGTAAGTTTTGTCATTTTATCGACCCTGTGTAATGTGTAATATCTTTCACTCGCTCGCAGATTCGCTTGTTCGGGATATGATATGGAAACTCGTGACGATATCAAGCTCTTAAGATGTGATAATATCTATATTTAAAACACTTATTAATAATTCACAAGCTTATGGTCCAATTGGAGCCACCATACACGTCACGTGCATGAACCTTTATACCCGATAAAGTCCTCTTCATTAGTATTCAAGTGATTTTATATAAAGACACATGTGATCTTTATATAAAGACCACTCGAATACTATGAGGACGACTTCATCAGGGATGAAGTATGCATCCAAGTTTAGATGAAGACACAGAGCTTCATCAAGGTCATAGCCAAACCTAATGATCTTTGACTAACGTGCCTGTCTTTGACTTGGCACGCAATATCCAACGTGTGGGAGCTTCTATTGAATCTGGTTGCGCATGCCCGTGACGTCAAATCTCTATCGAAGTATAAAAATCCATGTTCGTGACGTGTATGGTGACTCCAGTTGAACCAAAATCTTATAAATTGTTCATGAGTGTTTTAAGCAGTTTAAGCTACGCCTCGTGCTTTTATACCTGATAAAACACTCCTACTCGTCCTCCTACTCGTTTTTTAAACACATAAAACCATAAAATTTTAATAATAGTAATAATAATAATAATAATGGGAGGTTCTCGCATAGCATTAAAGACCAGTGGAGGACTTTACGGGCTGCATATTAAGGCGCTATTAGCAGTCGTGCAGCTTACAATCATGGGTAATTTGTTAGTACATTAGTGTTATGCCTCCAAACAGGGATAGGCTGTTGAACCGGGAGACAATCCCCTACTCTTATACGTATAATTCAACAGGTTCTTTTATGTCCCCCATTTTACTATAGCTTAGGAAGGGTTGGAAGACAGGGCCTATGGTTTTAAGTCCTTGTCCGAGAAGACTTGAAGTCTAACCATTTGCAGATATTATTACAAAGGCAGCACCTTCTCCTCAGTTATTTTAAGACAGGCCGAGGCTTGAACCACGACCTCCCGCACAACAGACCGACGGTTAGGAAGTCTATGGTATAACACTAATGATACTCGATAAATATCATCCGAAACATAATACACTCACCTGCATGTGGTCTCCAGTGAAGACAATCTTCGTGTTGGGGCCAGCGAGGGCTAGTGGTATCAGTGCTTCTGTTTCCCAAGCCTGTGCAGCCTCGTCTATCAGGATATGTGTAAAAAATCCATGGTGAACATTAAGCTTAGTCAACAGGTCAGCAGTTGTAAGCGTTGTTATGACAACACGATGATCGACGACATTCTTTCTAGTTGGCATTACGAAAACTCCATCTTTCACTAGTGCATACTTCCGACCAACGTCAGAAGTCTTACTCCATTCTGTTTCAGGGCTGTAAATGCGCAGAGGTTTTGCTGCACGCGAAAGCTTCCCATTTCCTTGGAGATATTCATCGAGTCGTTCCACGTGAATGTCAGCCGCTGAATTTGTATGTGTGCATACAAGAACGCGATTTGTCTTCTCTTTCATCAAATATATCGCAGCTTGGTTCAAAGTGAAGGTTTTTCCTGTCCCAAAGGGTCCAAACACCACAAGTGGAGGAGAAGGGGGGACAACGTCTGCGATAGCGTGAATAACGCGTTTCTGGCATTCGTTAAGGCGTTGATCCAGGAACCACCCCAAAAAATCGGTCACCTGTACAAATGTGATCAAAGGAGGGAAATTAGAAGATTGATTCAGTGGTAAGATTGAGATATTTAAGGAGAAGGACATGAGACAACTGCGATTAAGAAATCACAAAAGATAAATGAAATAATTAAAGACGCACAAAATCAAAATAAACAAAATTGCTGTAATTGGACTATTTGATCCCTTCGGTTGGCATCGTTAAACAGGAAACAACTTGAAATTTGATTCTTATCACAAAATATTTATTTCCGCTCCCACTAACGTTGAGATCAACATTTATTCATCGACGACAAAAAGTGCGCAATTCATCTTTCCAAACTTGTTCATGATTGTAGAATCAACTTAATTTGAGAATCACGGAGGCCAAAAAAATTCGGTCAACGAATCTATATGCTGAGTTGTTTTTTGTGGTGTTTTTTCTATCGTATTAGTTGTTAATAACATAAGTTATCCGTGGATTTAGTTTACCTCTCGTCTTCTGATGACTCTTCGTTCTACGGGAAAAAGCTGGCGTGCTTGCGTAATCCCAAGGCTGTCTATGGCTTTATGCATCATGCAAAGAATATAGCGGTTTAGATTGAACCTCATCTCAACATCAACGACTTTGTCTTTGATTAGCTGAAGGGAAAGAATGTAATTTATTTCAAAATTGTTTGTGAATAATTATATTTATTTAATGATATTTATATTATCATTTAATCTAGCATGAATAAACGTTTTATATAATCGTGTTACTACTTTTACTCTATAATATATACGATGGTCATCTTGAGCGCAAAGCATTAAATGGGTTGTACAGGGGGCAAATATAGAGCTAATGTGAGGCTTGATGATATATTTTCATATATTTTTGATTGATATATATATATACACACACTTTGCCTTGCGATTCAAGATGATCGTTCTAATGTCGAAATAGCCCATTGTTAGATAAGGTGATGATATTGTAAATTTTGTACGAATTATCAAAACTTGATCAATCAGCTGCATTTGGGATGGAGCAAAACGTAATCGTATATTGCAATGCAATGCAATGCAATGCAACTCCTTTGATCGTGTGAATTGGCTTCAAGTTATCCATTTAATATCCCGTTTCAACAAGCGTCTTAAAATATAGTCAAGCGCGTTTTCCTTTGCCTCATTGAAGTTTACCGCCCTGCTCGTGCTCTCCGTTCATCGAATCTACTAGTACTCCAAGCACCTAAGAACGACTCTGTTTCATATGGCCAACGAGCTTATTACTCTTATGCTGAATCGGAACTGTTTGCCTTTCCGACTGACGAAAGAACGAGAGGAATTTTCAGGTATCTTTAACAAAAAATATTTTAAAAACTCTCCATCACTACATACCTTCAGATCCTCGCACACCTTTGGTGGCAAATCCACATAAATGGTGTTGCCCTCGTGAATTTCGCTCGGCAACTCGTAAAGGTATTTGGGTTTATCACGTGACTGGATCCAAATGTGCTGAACATTTCGCAGACATACTCTTCCCGCCATGTCATCGAGAGTAATTTCGATGTTTTCAAGTTTTATTTTTCCAAACAGTTGACCTTTCCCCGCAAACTTTATACCACCGAACCTGAGGTCTGGTTTAGTTGTCACGATTTCAAGCTTTACGGCAGTCGTTGGCGCAAGACTATAAAATGATAAATCCAAAGTTAAAATACATTTGTAAATATCCCGCCAGTATGAGGAAAGGTTATAATCACTTTGAACAAGAGAAAAGCTTAACTGAGTGAAAAACTATGAAATTAACTAGTTTAATTGAATAAAAAAACGTTGGAACAAAAGACATTTCTGTTTTAATGCTCATAACGATTTTTGGTTTAAAATTAAATTTTTGAAAACAAAAAGCAGAAACAACAACAAAACAATAACCAATTTCGTACCTTAACAAAAGTTTCCTCATATAAACCTCTTCCGAAAAAAGGAGCTGGTGCATTGTCTGTTTATAAGTGTCTTGTCTGACTTCCCCTTTAACCAACTGAGCTGACACAATTCTCTCTGCATCCTTAGGCAAAGAATAGGCGGACATCAACTTTTCTTTTTCTGGATCGGGTTCGAATCTTACGAGTGTCATATTTTGATCTTCCCAAGGTAGGGCATCAAGTATGACGGTCTTCCTCCTAGCTGCCAATTTCTCCAGTGTTTCCTTGCTGCCAATATCGATGTTAAAATCTTTCTTAAGACAAGGTAGCTGACCAAAATTAAACAGAAGATGCTGAGAAAAGCTGCCAAACAATGATGCTTGGAAGGCAACGCTCACACGAAATTCGATTTTCTGCATTTGCGAATCCAACACCACTGCCTCCCTTGGAATATACACCGACGCTTTGAGCTCTTTAGACAAAATAGTAGTAGCTTTGTTATCCCTATCAAATCCCACAACTTTGATCTTTGTAAAATGGAAGTTTGAACGAAAATTCAATAGTTCAACGGTTGGAAGGCCCAACGTTACCTGCAAGAAAACAAAGCATATGATTATAAAGTAACTTTGAAATAAAATTTAACGGATTTTTATGAAACGGTTATTACAACCAATTTCTTATTGGTAAATAAAATTACCAATTTCAATATGGTTGTTATTTAACAATTAGGCGAAGTGATCATCGGTGGAATATTCACCATAATCACTGAGCCTGAGGGGAATAATTGTCTTAGCATAATTTTAGAATTGAATATTGAGAAAAGTCAAAAATCAGGATAAAAAAACGTTTTAGTATTATTTCCGCATTGGAAAACTTTGGGAAGCCTCATAATCACCGCTCGCGGGCAGTGATTATCGTCTCAGAATCACCGGTCGCTCGACCAATCACAGTTCGAGAAACCCTATATTCAAGGCTGTACTTTTTTTTTTGCTTAAAATAACCTGCATACTTATAACCGATTAAAACAGCCATTACAACCAATTTCTCATTGGTTGATAAAATAACCAATAAGGTTATTAATACTGCAACCAAACAAAACGGACGCTCTAATCAGCTGAGCTACTAGACCTCTTGTTGGTGTGCTCGAAAAAAATCACACATTTAATAACTATCCAAGTATACACAAAAATATACTGTGTCTAACTGTCAAGGTCTTTAAAAAATAGGATAAAAGCTCTATTCTTAAGGTGACTGCCTACTTTTGGAAATTGATTTAAGCTTTTTTTAAAACTTCGATTTTCCGAATTGAAATTTAAGAGGCTGTCTCTGTAAGAACCAGCTCATAACCATTTTGGGTGAAAAAACAGATTTCTTTCAAACTTTGTGTGTGAGTGTGCCCTTCCAAGGTTATTTCCAAAACACACTTTGTTTTGTGTCTCGGCGCTTTTTTGCAAAGTTTCAGGGGGGGTCCCCTTGGGGGCCAAATTAGTGATTTTGACTACTTCTCATTCATGAAATTTGGGCGATGTTTAAAAATTCGTAAATCCATAACAAATCATCACAACACTAAATCCTTCCATATTATAGTAGACATATATCTTATGCAAAGTTGAGTAGCCTTAAAGTTAAATATGAACTTATTTATATCTAGATATTTTAATTTTACCGACCATCCATAATCGACTTTGGCCAGTTGGCTAAAATATGGCTTAGGAAAAAAAATCAAAACTCAAAAGTTAGACTTCGTAGGACTATAATATTTGAGTACTGCAGAGATAAAAGGTAGTTCTTACAGAAATTRAAATAATATTTTGCGGCCAGCAGGTTTTGAGAAGTGAACAGGTCGACAAACTTTCAGTATTTTTGAGATTTAATGTAATACGTGAAAAAGGTGCAAATAGTTTTGAATGCGATTTATCTTTAAATGTATATAAATTCATTGTTTAAACTGATCTAATATATTTTTAAAACATTTTAACCACACAAATCGTAAAAAACGGTTTTAGAAAACAGTATTGGAATCGAAAGACTGATTTCACAACATGCCTTAACTGTAAGGTAAAATGCTGTATACTGTCATAAAATACAACGATAAGTTCACTCGAAATGAATAACTGTAAAYTATTTGCACGATGCACAAACATCAATCGATGAACAAATCACAAGATTATTTGTTCATATTTTGCCTACAATTAAAAAAGAAATCCAAATAATCTAGATAAACATGCCTTTGAAAAAGAGTCATCATCTGCAGTTCGATACAACTGTCATGTTGATACATTTAGGCCCAGAAGTATCCACTTTTGGTCTTCCATTTCGTCCTCAATGAAGTCTTTGAATATAGTAACATRCTAAAACATTATTCTTGTAACTTTATCGAGGATATTAGTTTAAAAAAACTGCCTCGTTATTTTCCTGAGTTCATCTTGTAGTTACTCTTTTCTAATAATCTAGTAGTAAAAGCCGCTGACCAGCAAGGGCACACTCACACACAAAGTTTGAAAGAAATCTGTTTTTTCACCCAAATTGGTTATGAGGTTCTTACAAGAACAGCCTCTTAATGCTGATTCCAAATCTGGAAAGAAAAATAGGGTGTCCCGAGCTCGTTTTCGAGATAATCAGCATTTAATGGAAGCCTACGCACGAGCTTTTGGAGTAAAAATTGCGTTGCATGTTCGCTCGTTATTGTTTTCTACCATTAAAAATCGAAGCTAGATTTTAACAGTTGAATTTTAAGCATAACATATTTGGTTAAATTAACAGGAAGAAACCTAAAAAAACTGGTTGTCTCAGTTGCATTAGCCTGCTTTGCAGACTCGATTTTTTTACGCTCGGTTATCTCGCGAAAAACTAGCCTGCTGAACCGAGTTGCTAATTAGTTTCCATTACGCACGAGCTATTGTCTGAACCGGCCAATCAGAGCAAACTTTCCATATCCCGGGAAGTAGCTTCTGATTGGTTAGTCGCAGTCGAAATTCCAAATGGCGTTCGACGAAGGTTTAAAGCAATAAACGTAAGAGCTGTGGCTGTGGATGAAGCCCATGTTATTAGGCATTAGTAAGTGTAAATACTGTTAAAACTATTTAAATAGCCCTCAGGCTCTTACAAAAACTAAAACGATAATTATGTAATATGTATAAAGTTAAATGTAAAATATGTGTAGCAAAATAAATTGATTTGTATTTTAAAGTGCACATAGTTATTAAATAAATGCATACATGTAAAATGGCAGACTGTGCTGACTGAATCAAGACTATACCACTGATTTCAGTAGATTTCAAGAGGATGTATGCACGAATAAACAATGATTACAACCTTATCAAATCAATGTGTGTTATGAAGCTAGTCTTGTGGTTGGATTTTCTACGTAATAAATTTTTTTATTTATACATGGTAGGCTTTAAAGCTATACTCTATTAGACTTTTCAGATGAAATATTACAGACGAAACATTCGTTTTCGCCAACGACAATTTTTTGGGAGTTATTCCTGTCTATCTAAGGTAACAAGATATACTACTCTTCCCAGTAGACCAAGGCAGTTAATCGTCTTCGTAGCGTCTGTTATGTTATCCAGAAGTACATTTCAAATCGACCACGTGATGCCAATGTTATACCACGTGGACATGTTTTTTACACCACGTGATTAAAACTTGAATGAATTTTGATCACGTGATGTTAAAAACTTGTCCACAGGGAATAACATTGGTCGATTTGAAATGTACTTCTGGATCACATAAAAGGCTATGTTAACCATTAAAAAACTGGTTCTCTCAGTTGCATAAATTTAACCAAAGTTTTTTGGTTGTTTCAACCCGGCAGTTTTTACAGTGTACACGGGAACCATGTTTGGACTGCCTGTGATTAACTGTACCTCAAAACGAGCACAAAATTCCCATGTGTAGGAATGGTCTTCGCAGTCCTCGGCAAGCTGTACATTAGGGACTACGGGGTTACATGTGAGCTTAACCCCTGGAATGGAGTCTTTACACTAAAAGATAAGTAGGAAAACAAATTAAAAAACGTAATGCAACCAAGCAGCTTACTTGATGTCTTTGTTTTGGTCTTACCTGAAGCTCATGATGCTTTAAGAAGTGCTCGCTGTATGGTATTCTTATTTCTCTCCGTTCTTTTAGTCTTTCTTCGAAGAGTTTCTTCCAGGAGTCCAGTTCAGTTTCACTATGTGCAAAACGACAGCCTCGTCCAAATCTGCAAATTATTCTTGACTGCACGCTACGAAAAAAATAAGCAGCCTTGGTGTCACTCCCCACCTACTCTTTTCTGACCGGATTTTTGTATGTAGTAAGTTCTTGAGCAATAATAACGAGGGAGGAGGGAAGGGGGTGTGAAGAATATGTTTCATTTGATTAAAAAAACATGTGGTCTTGTAAAATAAAACTAAAACGTTTACTGTGACATATGACTTTCTTTGACCGTACCTATAACCTAATGTGTCGCGATTCATCGCCAACTATTCCGGCCATGCGCCGCTCGGCAAGTCAGCGGATATAATGTATAAAATAAAAACCACAGGAAGCCCAAGCTCTCTCAGGCCCGGACTTACAGAAACAAAACTTTTTGCTACGGTATTCCTGTGCTTAATAGGTATCCTATTACATTATCCTATGGCAAACGAGAGCTGAGGATTCAAGCTTTATTTTGCTACCAAACATGCCGTATTTTGCGGATAATTTTCAAGGTTTTTGCTTCACAAAGTGCCTATTCTTGCAGAATGATCTCACAAATATTCGTCTCAAATCGGAGCTTTTCGAAAGTAAAAAGCGAAAAGTATAAATTCGTTCAATCGACCACCAGATTCGACATCAGTAATTTAGAATGTGTGTATTTTAAGGATCGACTCCGGCAAATGAGGTAACTAGCTCTGATTTTGAGAAATGTTGTTTATAATATTTGACCTTTTGTGCTTTTCTTACAATTTAACAAAGCACATATGGCAAGAAGGCTGTTAAAATCTAACTATCGAGACGAAAAGGTTTTTCGAAACAAATTAAAGTATGTTTGGTAAAAATCAAATGCATTAATGTTATATATTGATCTCCTACCCCGGCAAGTGGAAAGCTGTTTACACAGAAATTTATAAATCGAAAACTATCTTGACTCTATACATTTCCTTGTAAAATCTGACTTAACTCGCCTAACACTTTCAAGCGACACCGCTGCATTTGTACGCGGGCGCATGACCGGAATAGTTGGCGATGTTATATCATCATTCTCAAGGCAAGGCAAGGCACGGCTGGACAAGATCAAACATCATACAATCATGAGGTATTATTACATTTAATCACTAAACTAACCTCTTGCATAGTGTCAAATACTCTTTCAGAGGCGAGGCGAGGCGAGGCGAGGCGAGGCGAGGCGAGGCGAGGCAAGGCAAGGCAAGGCAAGGCAAGGCATTTTAATAGACACACCTTTAATCAAATATACAGGTATTATTACATAATCAACTTACCTCATGCATAGCCTCAAATCGTCTTTTAAAGCTCCATGGGGGAGTGGCCGTACAACAGCCATTAGTTCATTACTTGATACATATACGATAGTACGAAACAAAGCCTCCCATGCTGGAACAAGCGCTAAAAAACAAAACCAGAGATTTACTGTGTTGACAATAAACAAATCCTCGTTTTATAGAGGGTGAATAATTGATATCCAATGGTTTCCATTATGACCCACCGGCTTTTACTCACACCACGTACTACTGCGACATTCAATACTCTATGAAATTAAATGTAGATTTTTATGGCAGGAAGAAAAACCATATGCTTTCCGATAGCTATTTTTAGTGTCGTCACGCAACGCTCCCTCCCCACTAGACAGAACGGCGGCGGGGGAAAGTAGGGAAACCGGTGAATGCGGATAAAAGCCCTTGTGGCAAGGGAGGGAAAAAGAGACATCTGCGGCATAAAGATAAGAAAGATATTCATTCATCTCTATGTATGCATGTATAATAAAAAATTGATTAAAATGTCCCTACATAGCTAGACCGGCATTCAATTGAGGCCAATAATGGACCCATTTGGATCGCTTTAAAAAGAATAAACTTAATCAAAATATATATATGCATGCCTTCAAGGCATAGCTTCTAGGAATAACAACTGTTGCGTTTTGATGTGCAAAAAAAAAAAAAAGTCAAACATAAAATAAAATTGTACTCACTTCCTTCTCGTTCCATAGTCCACATAGATACCTCGGGTCCATGAGCAAAAGTACATTCGCTTCTAGTACAGAGCCTGTTATTTTTTAAATCTTTGCATTGTCGGAAGGCAAYACGGAGCWCTCCCCTTGGATAGGTTCTGATCACAAACCATTGYTTAAACCCTTCGCTCCAAAAGGCATATCGTATTAACGAGCGCACCAAAGGATGCCTTTCCTGACATTTCTTCTTACAACTATCACAGACATTTGTTGTTCGCTCGACAGCCCGTCCACCATAAGATTTGAAGTTTTTTATGAAATCATCACAAACAATCTTTACACCCGTTGGTAGACGGCATATATTGCTAGCACTTAAAGATTGGACCCTCGTTGTTTGAATCGGTGTTCTATTGTTTCCTGAAATTTTCTCTGTTGGGCATCCTTTTGGTCTCTCTATAATGTATTCAGGCGCAGTATCTCTTTTAGATGAATCTGGTGTTACTACATTATATAGAGAGATTTTTTTATTCTTCAGATGTGTCTCTGGTGATGGCAGAACTTAAAAGAAGAAAGGGATGTCTGTTAGCCGAATTCATATTGAGGAAAATATGGGTCGAGAATGGTGAAATAAAACAGCATGGTGAAAGAGAACCGTGGGGACATTTTTAGCAAGATTGGTACTCGAGTTGCAAAGAATAGGAAACTGCATGACAACAGTGATTCAACAACATACATATTCTTTTTTAAGGTGACTGGCAACTTTTGGAAAAAGATTAAACTTTTTCTTAAACTACGTTCCTTACGAGTGAAATTTAATGGCGATTCCAAATATGAAAAGAAAAAAGTGGTGTCCCGAGCTTGTTTTCGAGATAATCAGCATTTAACGGATGCCTACACGCGAGATTTTGAAGCAAAAATTCCCCCCCTCAGTGAATATCTGAGAAGAAAAAAAAAAGGTTAAAAGTTCTTTGCCGACTCTATGTTTGCACGAATGACGGCTGGTCAATCATTCTACAATAATACGTGGATATTTCTGACAAAAAAACAAACATTGATTTGTCACATTTTGTTTTTTCAGTTCTCTCAAAAACTCTCATAAAGTCGAACAAAAATCCCTACAAAAATCTATTTTTTCGTGTGTTACGAAAATCAACTTTTTCTTAAAAAATTGATATGACCTAGATTTTTAGGAGCTTTTTCGAATAACCTAAAATAAAGTATAGAGTCCCGTGCAAAATTTGAGAGTTTTGTCATCTTGAAGTTCAAAACGTGTCATGGTTCTTCAAAAAAAAATCGTGAAAATTATTCAGCGTATTTTGAGCGCGCGTACATTGCGGGCTCAAATCGAACGTCCAAAAGTAGGTAGTCACCTTAAGCGTTAATTGTATCGTTGCTATAACCTTTCTTGTTCCACTAATATTCCCGATGTTATATAGGAATGACGAGATAATTCTAAAGAAGGTTGCGTATCCAGTCTTGTAGGCTCATGCGGCTTTGCCTGATTATAACAATGGTTTCAACTCATGTGCAGTTGTGTTATATGCAATCCATACAACTGTGCTTTCGTAGTCATGAAGAATTTATCACTTTTACTATTAGCTGACTCGTTTTCATAATAAGGCAACCCAAACAGCTGGCAAAAGCTCTAGGCGTCTGGAAATCTAGGGTTGCCTAATTGTAAAAACACGTGTAATTAAGACATCAATTTTATCACCTCCTTTGCGTTCTAGATCCCACATCTGTAGCTCCGGTCCATGCGCAAAAGTGCAGGATGGGAAGCACGTCTTTCCACTTTGAACATGACGACAACAAAGGATCTGCTTTCCAGTTGGGCGCATGATTGACGGAACACGCCGCACAGATATCCACTTCTTTTGCTCTTTGCTCCAATATGCGTACTTGCATCTTGTAGGGCATCTTTGGCAATTCAGACAAACCTTAGGAATTTTGGAACTGTTTTGGGGGTGTGCAAAGACTTCTCTCTCGAAATGCTCACAGATGACTTCCACTCCTTCTGGCAAACAAAAGGTTTTTTGTTTACTAACAGTCTGAAATGCGCCTTCGTATGATGGAGGAAGTTCCGTCTCGGTTCCTATCTCCTCAGTCTCACTTCCTGTGGCCTTTGCACTATCTTGTTCAACATTACTAGGTTTTGCGATTAGAGACTGTGATGCGTCATGTTGTGTAGCTGTGGAATCTTCATGGCTGACGGTACGTAACACTGAATGTCTAATGCAAGACTTAGTTGAAGAAGGGGATGCCTGATTACTGCTTTGAAGGGGTTTCTGGGTATTCGTCGTTGTCAGTTTTGGTAGTCTTTCCCATGCTGAATCCGTTTTATTCCTTTCAAGGTGACGACTGCCACTTGAAACACCTTGAGAATGTAAACAAAAACAAAAGCGGAGTGTTTCTCAACACATCTCGAGTGATCTGCTACTCCCCAAGTAACTTACAACTCCACACAGCACAGCAAGCAAGGGTTTTATTTCTTTTATAAAATACAAATTAGAGTAACCGTTATTTTGGATACGAATGACAAAATAGAAAATGCGCGTGCGTACTGTGTGCTGTCGTAAAGCACGCACTCCCATCCAATCAGAAAGCAAGATTCATAACAGGTATTTTATAACTATAAATAAATAAATAAAAATGTCTTACAGTTAGGCTCTTTTTTGGTTCGGCGTTTATTTTTATCTCATTTTTATTTTACTTTTTCTCCTTTTGGTTCGGCCTTCCGCAGGTCAGAAGCTCAATCAAAATCACTGAAATTGTGCGTTTAAAAAAACCTGTGCAATGAGCTGATTAAAGTCTACATTTGTACAGGATAGCAACAGTGGCCAAGGGAAATACAGGGTCTGCTCACAGTCTACGATTATCGTTGATTAAGGTTATATTGCACTATTAAACCTTTTAGTCTAACAGGTATGGGGTGCTTTCGAAATTTTATCGAGGGAACAAAGAAGCCAATTAATTCAAGTAACAAGCCCTTAGAATGCAATACCTATTTCAATAGTACTTTTAGCTTGGTCAAGACTATCCATGATATGGGGGGAGGGGGGGATGGGTAGTTGTAAAAGAATATTTGTTTGCAGGCTTATTAGATCAGAGACTGTGTCGACAGGACATGAGTGAATAGGACATGGAGCGGAATGATGAATAGGAGTAGTGTTTATCTGAAATATCTTACAAGATATAGCAAGAAAAATAATGTTAAGGTGAATTAATGTTCATTACTTATTGATAATTATCAAATACCTTTTGTTTGCAGTTCATGTTGAGCTCTCAAGTATTCTATTTCATTAATATGGACAGTTATTTCTACATCACTTTGTGCCATGGCTATTAGCTGTTTTGTCAATAACACTTTCTCCAAATCAGTTTTCAATTGACCCTCTTTGTATCTTGAAACAAAATAAATGTAGTTAACACATAGGACAGAAGTAAAAAAAAAAAAAAATTTTTTTAAAGATGGTAAAGGAGTATAAAACCACAAAGAGTTATCTAAGATACAGCCCTCTGATTGCGAGATCAAATTAGAATTAAGTTCCCTCCAGATTTCAGATTTTAGTTTACAAGGAATTTGAGGAGTGGCACAAGCCCTGGTATTCTACCAAAAAATACTAATAACATTAAGTAATGAAATTTATTTATTATAGCTAGGAAAGTAAATATAGAAATAATGTATTGAATGTGTAGTTCCAGAAGTTATCCATACCCACCCCACAGAGGAATTTTGAATTTCCGAGAAGTTGGGGGGTCAGAGAAAAAACAAATTACAGAGTTTGTATGGAAGAAAATTGGAATTTCTGGGATGTAGGGGGGTGCCTTTAAACAATTCCTCCGTGAGGGGGGTATGGATAATTTTTGGAACTACACATTAGTAATTTATAAAAAAATTTATCAACTTATCAAGTATAAGGGTTAACAGTAGGCAGATTAAGACTCCTGTTTTTCCTTCCCGCAAACGGCAAACGTGACCACGTTTTCATCATTTCTCTACATTTCACTTTACCTTTTGCAAACCTTCCCGACAAAGACAAATATTCTTATTTTTATCTACTACTTGGAGATCATTGAGATTCCTTTTCACTAATTTTAAAGAATTTTTTAATGGTCAACTGATGTTTCATGTTTGCCGTAAACGAGAAGCTTACCTCTCTAGTAACAGGACCAAAAACTAATTAACTGAATTAAGGGTTTTTTGAATCTAATTATATGGGTCCCATCACTCTCTAAGACTTTCAAACTTGGGTCTGTTGGTGAGAGACGAAGCTCTCACTGCTACGCCATCCATGTTTCCCATGAATTTTAGTTTTCATATCATTAGTAACTTCATGATCATATGCATGTCTTACCTCTCCCACAATTCTGTAAGGGCATCCAATGATGTTACTTTTGTAACCAGTTTGATTGAGCCAAATATGATTTTATAGACTAAGACTCCAGTAGGAAACACCACATCCTGGAGGACTGTTTTCAAGGCCTCTAAATCATCCCTATATTGGTTCATGATAACTGTACTTCCTGCAAGCCACAGTGCTCCAGAAGCAAATTTAAACAGGCACTGGATAACCACCTCTGTCATAAAAAAGTAACCTCAATTGTGTTGGAGTACCAAAAAATTTTCAAAATCATATGACATTTGCTCTACTTTTGAATTCGTATTTTACCATTAGTCACTGAAGTCGAGGTGATTATCGAGGAATATTTACCGAGCCAAGAGTCTTCGAGGTAATTTCTTGATAATCACTGAGACCGAGATTACTGATTGTTTTAATGAAGTAACACAGTCAGGTGATTATTCAAAAAAATAGAAATATATAAGCACATTTCCTCCATAACGTTGACAAACCGGCTAGTGGATTTTTGTAATCACCTGTGTTATTTTGCTAAGCAGTATCATAACAAAATAATTTGTACCATGAATATGTATCTGTAAAATGTGGTTTGGGTAATGAAGCTAAGAGTTTTTCCTGTTCTCAGTGATCCTCTTACTAGCTACATTCCACAGTGTTTGCTAAGTACTAAATTGCCAGAGTATGAGACTACAAGGAATTACCTGGTTGTACATGTGGTATCTGTTCTTGCTGTTGTGCTTGTACAACTGGTTGCTGCAAACCCTCTCTGGCTCTGTCTGGTAAACAACAAATAATTCATTAATATTCCTCAATGTATGACCAATGGAATACATCAACAATGTGGCAGCCATCCTGAATCACAAGGCATTATCTGTTGCCCAGGGGGCAAAACAAAACAAAGATGCTGAAATGATGACCTCATGTTACTGAGAAATTTCCTCAGTTGTGGATTGTTTATTTATTTTAATTCATCTCTTGTCAAATTGCCTTGTTGTGAACTGTAAATGTCAATCTGTGCCATTATCTTTTGTGGATGCGGGGTTTTCGTGTTTCTGTATATATATGTATATATTATACTCAATTTTCTCTTTTCTTATATTTATACTTTTAGGTTCTTAATCGCAGATTTTAGTATAGATTTTATTTAGATTTTTATAGATTTTATATTGCTGATCACCGGTTCATACCAGCTGTTCTATCGTCTCCAGCTGATCGGTTTTTTAAATCAGGGTAAATAAAGATATTATCATTATTGTAACAAAGCTTTGTCTATTTGCTTCCTGGATGACCCACAATGCCTTGCGATTCAAGATGGCCACTGCATCTTTGAAGTAATTATCTATTAGTATAGGCCAGCTGCTACTATAGTTATTGGTTAAGGCTCAGATCAGGTGCCAATTCAAACATTACAAAACTTAATAAAGATCCTAATTCTCACTGAGACTAATGAAAAATACTGGAATATTAGCATCAAGCAGAGTTTACAAAGGTGAACCACTTTAATACCACAAGTGGGTAATGAATAGGGAGAATATTATCTATATATAGCCACACCTTTCCCTGCTGTAATTGTACTCCTGTAAATACTCATGACAATGAATTATATTTTATCTTCCAATAACTAACCTGTTCCCATCATAGTTGTCATTTGTTCTACTGCTCTTCTGGTTTCTTCTGCTGTTCTTCCAATTTGATCTACTGCTCTCCTAACCTCCATATCCTCCAGATACCAGTGCTCTAATTCTTCAAGGTGCATTTCATCTTCGTCAGTTAGAGGCGCATTTAGCAGTTTTTCAATAGCATTCTCCCAATCTGTGATTGAAGTTGAGCCACTTGTAGTATAGTACTTAACAATCCTTACTAAAGCGTCTTTTATCTCATTCCAGAGGCCAAGAAATTCCTCGTCTCTCAGTTCCATGTCTTCATTCACATGTCCATGAATTTCGTTTCGAAAATTTTTAATTCTAGCTAAATCAGCTGTTAAAGAAAGATCCGTGCTGTTTGGCAGACTGTCCCAACCAGTAACCGGCGCTATTAGGCTGCAGATATTTCTAAAAAGTTTACAAAGCAAAGTAATATCAAAATTTTTCGACTGACCACAAGTACCAGGCGACGGAAATAAAATTTTCCATTGAGGAACGGTTAAAAACCCCCTCCTTTTCATTTGTTTTAGCGTTGAACGTTTACTTGTCAAGACAGTTGAAAGATTTGCTGGTGGATGGATAAAATCGAATAACTCTCTTAAAATCGCAGTTCCTCCACATATCAGCAGTCTTGTCAGTCTTGTATGGTTGGTTCTTCCTGATGTTACTCCAAAGACTTCTTCTGGATTTCGACTACTGGCCATAGTCCATATTTTACCCCATTGTTAACCAAATTATTTAATTGGGTCGTCCTTGTATTGGGTCGTCCTTGTATTGGGTCGGTGTGTTAAAAATATGTTGTAATAATTTGTATCGTATATTATACGAGAAATTTTCATCTCCTTGTTGCCTTCAAAAACATTAAAGATTCATGTCCTTAACATAACGACAAAGCAATGCAGGCGTTCCTGGTTGGGGACGGGGAAGATTGAGGACGGGGAGAGAAGAAGCCGGGAATGCCCAGGTACAAAAGAAGCGGATAAATTAAACAAAGTTTTTAAATTGACAGACGAGAGAACTGCATTGGAAGTTCTTCCTGTACGTACTACAAGCCTCGTAAGTTTGAGTTGTAACATGGCCACTCTGCTTAAAACAAATATTTATTTATTTTTATGATGCTACACATTGATTATACCAATATTGATCTTATATTTACATCATTACAGTCTAAAGGTGCGGCAATGTGGGCAAGAAAATGAAGAGAGTAACAGTGCAAGTTTGTTGCGCGCGGAGTGGTAATATGAGTAACATTCGCTCTGCAACTTGCAACACAGCAATGTTGCGCTAGAAGTTGCGCGTATTTTTTGCCCATAATACCTCACCTTTAGAAGTATCTTTAATTTATAGTAATAATTTTTTTATCATATAATTATCCATAAATGCTAATATTTGTATAGGAAATCGCACGATCTCGAGTACAATTTGGAAATTAATAGACACGAGTAATGTTTTGTAAGTTCTTGTAATTGCACGAGCCTTTAGGCGAGTGCAATTAAAGAACTTTCAAAACATTACGAGTGTCTATTAATTCCAAATTGTAAGAGAAGATCGTGCGATTTTTTGTTTATAGTTCACTCAACAAAATTTCAGTAAAAAATGCGAAGCGACGCCGTTCATCTTTGTCTATTTGGCGGCCGATTTTCAGTCCATCGCGCAACTGAAATGCATAAAAAACATTAGTTCTTACGGCTTTAATATTTTCTTTATATGTTTTTTAAGTACAAAATGATAGAAAATATTTATTTTGACATTGTTTTGGCCGTGTTGCCATAGCGACTTAATTTGGTACTCCTACGGAGTACAATTAACGCTATAATTGTACTCCTCTCGACCAATCAGAGTCGAGTAATTTTGTTGAGTGTACTATAAATGTGAAAATATCGGTACCATGTATGTACTAATAGTTTATAAATAAAAACTATTTAGAATAATAAAAAGGTCATTAAGATGATTTTATGGATAATTGTATAATAAACAGAATATTATATGGACGCGCGGAGATACGAAATTTATCTTCGAGTTTTGAAAAGATCTTTCACGAGTAAGCGCAGCGAACGAGTGAGAGATTTTTAACACGAGAAGATAAATTTCTTATCTCCGCATGCCCATGTAATATCCTCTATGGATCAGTTGTTATTTAGAGTTGGCCGGGGCTCCTACGCAGCCGCTATAAGTCAGAATAAGAATAAATCATTTATATAGCCCCAAAATCCTAAAGTTCAATGGCGCTTAAATACAATGCATTATAAAAGTGTCGCAATGCAAAGCGAGATTACACGGAGCGATTTTCTCTGCAACTTGTCTCGCAACAACGATGCGACACAAGTTGCAAAGAGTGTCTACACGGTGCAACGGAGAAGCAATCGCAAACATTTTCGTATCCGAAAAAAAATTTTCGGATACAAAAATTTTCGGATACGTGTGGACAGGGCCGCCTAAGACTCATATCAGAGTCTAAATATTCACAAATACCAACGGTAAAGTAAAGAATGCACCACTTCAACAATACGAACACTGAAACTCCACGGATCTTCATTGGAACACGTGAATACTCTACACGAAATCGAGGCTTATTGTGGGCAACAGAGAACTTGAACTGTGAACACGTGACAAAACTGTTCACAGAACTGTGTTCACAGTTCAAGTTTCCTTACTGTAAAAGTAGGAAATTAATAAATTTCTTTGTAAATAAATCAAAATTCAAAGGATGTTAATTTTTTTTCAAAAAAACAAAAAAACAAAAAAAAAAACTATGGCATTGCAATCACAATTTTCTAGAAATGATGCAAGTGGATTGCAAGAGATAAATAATTGAAAGATGAAGTAAAAAGCAAGAAACGAGTGATTTTTTATGACTAAAATTGAAACAAAAATACAGCCACATTTTCGTAATCAGGAATGCTTACCATCTTAAACCAAACCCTCCGGTTGGGAATTCATTCGCTAATGGTAAGAAAAGAGCGGGAAACTTTGATTTTCGAAAAATGGTACAACACACCTCTACAAAAGAACTGATTAGGCTAGCGAAAAAAGTGGATTACCTCAAGTTCACAAGACCAATTTTTCATTGGAACAACACATACTATTTGTTTTCAAACCGGAATTTCCTGTTTTTGTGGGTAAATGGTAAGCACCCCAGACACACAAATTCTTATCTCAAAAAAAAATTTTAAATGTGAACTTGAATTCTGACTATACGTCCAGTACATTACAATAACTGTGAGCTGTCATTGTGTTGATAAGGTAAATTCATTGATAATTAGCTGTCTGCGTCTGGGTTGGATGGAATGTCTATTGGTGTAAATAGCAGCTCAGCTTTTCGGTGAATGAAGATAACCAAAGCAAAGGAGAACAAGGTGATGATGATTCCGGATGCTAATGTTACAGCCTGAAGACAAGAGAAATTTCGACGCCATTATTGATTGATGAGTGAGAAAGTCAATCAGTTTGGGAAGAAAGAAAGGAAGGGAAGATTGAAGGAAGGAAGGGAGGGAGGGAGGGAGGGAGGGAGGGAGGAATACTTTAGGTACTCAACTATATTGAAATGAATCAACAATTTATACCTGTCTTTGAGGGCTTGAGATTAGAAACATGCGAACTGACAGATCGGCAGGCCACCTAAGAAGAAGCAAGGAATTAGGTTTACCATTAAATTGCAAATTAGTCAGTTGGGAATAACACTAATAACTTTGATGTTTAATGTTGAACCCTGAAACAACCTCTGGGCTGATCT
>NW_022261359.1:92048-116396 GCF_009602425.1 Actinia tenebrosa
CCAATCGGTCAACAACTTTCGATCAACATGGCAGCTGAGTCTGCAGCTCAGGTTAGTAAATCTACAATTGTTTTACTCTAGATTTCGTCATAATTGTACATCTTAATCCTGTCTCCTACATATAAAAAGTGTCTAATCTTTTTTTAGCAAATTTATCGTCTTTAAAATATTTTTTTAAAATTTCAATTCATTGCATCATCGAATCGACTTTGGAAAACTTCAGCTCATCTTAGACTTAATATTTTGCTTTTTTGCTTCTGAAAAAACCTACTTAGAGCTAAACTTTGACATCTTATAAATTAAAGTTAAATTGAATTGAGAATTTGGAAATCATTGAGAGAGAAGATCGATTTTTTTTTTACCTATCTTTGCATTTTTCGAAATCAAAAAGAATATTTGTGAACTTGAGCTTATTTGCTGGCTATAGTCTATGCTAAGTTCGACAGCTTATTTTGAGAATATCMTCTTGTTAGAGTTCATTGAATGTATGAGCTTAGACAAAATAATTGATAATAATTTAGATTTGTTATTCGTATTCATTAATTATTTTGAAATTAGGGTTAATTTCGTGTTTTAMTATCTTGGCGTTTGCAGCTATTTTCCCGTCTTGGTTCTAAACAGTCTCTGGAGGGGTTAGACACTGTTTTCTTTTCTGACATCCCACAAGGTGTAAAACCAGGAGATGTGATAGAATTCCACGGAGCAGAAGGGTGTGGAAAAACAGAGATGCTTCTACATCTAATAGCAAACTGTATTTTGCCAAAATCATGGAAAGACATACATCTGGGAGGAAGAGGTGTTGGAGTAATATTTGTTGACACAGACTTTCACTTTCAACTTCTGAGACTTGTTACAATAATGGAGTATCGAATACACAGAGCTATGAGACAAATAAACGAAAGAACTGGAATTCCAAAATTTGAGGAAAAGTTTGTTTTTAATCATGCCTCRGCATCGTCAAGTAAAGATACTTCAAAAGATATTGAGGATTTTATTAGAGTATGTTTGGCACGTCTGTTCATATTGCGCTGTAACAGTAGTCTCGAGCTACTTGCATCAATGTTGTCACTTGAGCAAATGCTAATAGCCAAGCCGGAAGTATGTGTTGTTATGATCGATAGCTTGAGTGCATTTTACTGGATTGATAGAAGCACGGGTGGAGAAAGCACTACTGATCAGGAAGAAAAGATGAGAAAGTTAATTGAAGTGATACAGAAATACGTCAAGGAGCATCATTTGGTATTCATTGCTACAACACATGCAATTTTCAGTGCAAGCAAAAGAACTCAAGATGGAGTTGAGAATTATTTATGCAAGTCGTGGTTGAGTGTTGTAAGATATAGATATTTATTTAGATCCCATACGGAGTACGACACRTCATCTAGATCTCAAGCAGTTTATACTGCCCAAAGAACAACTCCAAAAACTAATGCTGTTAAAAAGTTTCATATTTATGAGAAAGGAATTGAATTTATGAGATGATATATTGAATTCTTGATTTTGGGATTGAAGAGMAAATGCAACTTATCAGTAAAGAAATTATAATTATTGGTAAATGTCAAAGATTTTATTTTAGAAAAATAATTAGAAAATAATTATTCATACTTTCCCCAAAGAGGGGATTTGAATTTCCAAGGGGTGGGGAGGGTCTGAGGAGGGTATATTGTGTAGTACCAGAAAACATCCATACCTCACCCATGGAGGGGGATTGGAATTTCCAAGGGGTGGGGAGGGTCTGAGGAGGGTATATTGTGTAGTACCAGAAAACATCCATACCTCACCCATGGAGGGGGATCGGAATTTCCAAGGGGTGGAGAGGGTCTGAGGAGGGTATACTCTGTAGTACCGGAAAATATCCATACCTTCCCCATGGAGGGGGATGGGAATTCCCAAGGGGTGGGGAGGGTCTGAGAAGGGTATATTGTGTAGTACCAGAAAATATCCATACCTCACCCATGGAGGGGGATTGATATTTCCAAGGAGTGGGGAGGGTCTGAGGAGGGTATATTGTGTAGTACCAGAAAATATCAATACCTCCCCCATGGAGGGGGATTGGAATTTCCAAGGGGTGGGGAGGGTCTGAGGAGGGTATACTCTGTAGTACCAGAAAATATCCATACCTCACCCATGGAGGGGGATTGGAATTCCCAAGGGGTGGGGAGGGTCTGAGAAGGGTATATCGTGTAGTTCCAGAAAATGTCCATACTTCACCCATGGAGGGGGATTGGAATTTCCAAGGAGTGGGTAAGGTCTGAGGAGAGTATACATACGTAGTGAAGGTGAAAAAAAGTTAAGATAAAACCTGTTCATGGCATTTTTTGAATTGAAAATGGAAATAAAATTGGGAAAGATATAGGAAACCCACTGACTGCATGTTTATCCTATTTTTCTTTTTTTTCTATTTCCCATCAGTAAGTTCTCATTCTTTTAAAAACATTTCTCCAACATAATTGATGATTACCAAAATAAACAAAATTTTTGCAAATATTTTTTGTCATCAGTGATTGTTTTGACTCCCAAATTTCTGTGAAACTGATATTAGYATACACSTAATTGAAAARACGTAGTCGGGTTCGAGGTCACATAATCRAAGCTAAGACCAAAAAGGATTTTGGGTACTCSGAAATGTGTATTATATTTGCATAWAGACATGTAAAWATGCACAGTAGAGCAAAGTCGGTCRACYTAGATYAACAACATGYCAAAGYCATGATGCATAAAATGTGCACAGGAAGGGRAAACTGCAATACGCATGAAATTAGCATAATTGTTTTTCCATGCTTCCCTTTYGCCTTAGCTTTGATRATATAACCTTTTTTTGAACCGGACGTTTTTTCAATTAGCCRTATGTGCAAAATATTTAAATCTTGAAAACATTGCTATTTTCTATCAGTTCTATTTTCAATGGGTTTGTTTTAACATTTTATCTTTATTTTTATTCCACAAAACTGTCAGAAATACAATGTTGTTACATAATTAAAACATTTTAATGAAAAATATTCCAATGGAACAGAAATAATGATAAGGTCAGTCCCATTACAACGCTTTACTCGTGTACCAAACCAAGTATAACATAAGTTCAATTCCAAAACATTTTKTAGCTATTGCCGAGTTTACAATAACTTACAAATTTCTTGCGCGCTGATTGGTTATTTTTTATYATCAATAAGAGGAAAGACAGATAAAGCTGACGTCAGCGAGCACACACTCTTTCAGTTGGTTGTTTTGATCACTAAAAATGAGAAGTTTTTATCGTTGTTATCATAAAAATAATTGGCGTTTACCACATTAGGCGAAGCTGGAGCTGCAGCTGATTCACGTTGCCTTTTTACTGTACTTTTTACTGTACTTTTAAATTCATCAATTAGGTTTAGTATACGAGTAGAGTGGCTAGGGAACAGCATGACACTACGTTAAACCTATCTTTGGTCACGATCAAGGTCTTATATACAGTACTACCAAAATTATTTTAGCTTTTTAGATGGAATTACATGATAATTCATGCATGAATATTTTTGCACRTCATAGACCCTTTCTATGCAGATGTAGCAATTTGATTTATTGAAAAAGGAATCCAATTTGCCATAYTTATATCTATAAAACTGTGAAGATAATATCTGGATTGTACCTATTAAGATAAACTCATTTTTATCAATCTCTAAAACAACCTCCGAGGTGATTTTTAAATCATGACTTAAGATAAAGCGCAGACTAGCTCATAGATCAAATTGGAAAAGATGACTTGCACTAACAGGTCATGTGAGAGCACCTTGATATTGGTAGGGTGGCAGAATTTTAGCTCACAAGTGAAACAGGAAAAATGACATTAAATATAAAATGGAATATTTTATAAGGATTTACATGGGAAAATATGCAGGATGGCAAAATATTCCATTTTATATATTTTAATGCTATTTTTCCTATAGTCAACATTAAACATTGTACTCCTCTTGCTAATGTTGCGCTGCTCTTTTTATTTATAAAGTTGTTTTTTATGAAACTGCTTCTTTTAAGGGAGGTAGGGAGGGTCATGTGACCTGTTGGTGCAAGTCGTCTATTTTGCATGTTAGGAGAGAGAAAAACTGGAGAACTTGGATCAAACCCCTTCAATCAARGGACGGAGACTTAACTGTAAACCAACACCTGGGGCACCACCCTTGATTCCTAAGTCAAAGAAAGTAAGAAATCTTGAAATTGTGAAATGGTACAATGTAAGGGCAGTTCTTTCCCTTCCTCATTCATTTCAACACATCAACTTCAGTAGTTTCAAAAAAGTATAACATTATTTCTTATACATTCAAAAACTCACTCATGATTCATGAAGGAAACACAATAGAAATCATGACCATGAAGGAGGTTTTATATGTGTTTTATATGTGTTTTAATGTATTTCATATGTTTTATATGTTTTATATGCGATGTGAGGCTTAAGTTGTGAACAAAGGGATCTGGCACGACTCAAAGTAATCTAGCTTGATTCAAAAGTCATGAATCACGCCAGAATCCTTTGTTCACAACTTAAGCCTCACATSGGTGCGAGTTTTGAATTTGGTCTATAGATTCATCTTCATTTGCATAAACTTTAACTTGGATTTTCTCTATCAAACATGGTTCATTTCATAAAGAATTCAGTACAATATGAGAACATACATCATCAGCTTTTGAAGCTGTTCAATAAACTCGCAGATCATGTTTTATCAGGTCTAAAAAYGCTCGGCAATGCCCATGTTTCAGCTATGCCTCGTGTTTTTAAATCCTGATAAAACACTCCTGCGAGTTTATTAAACAGTACATAAAGAATGTTCTAATACACGTCACAATATCCCTGAAAGTTTACTAATATTTATATGATAATTTTGCCTATTCCTTTTCCTAATTAAATAAATTTTTCCAAAAGCAACACGAGCATAGTAAGGGCTAATGAAGGTGGCAACCTAGTAAAGGTTTACAAGTAATAAGCAAGGGCAATAGCAGATGCAACAGCAGACACTGCTACGACAGCACCAGTCTTGATGAGGGTTGGCCAGTAGAATCCTTTACCCAAGTCCCAGACCTATAAATTGGATGAAAAATACAGTTAATAATACTAGTTCAAACTGAATACAGTACAGTGCTAAAAGACAGTAAAGTTATATACATCTATTAGTTACTAACTATAGCTAAAAAATTAATGGCTAGTCAGGTAGAATGCAAATAATATACCCGTGAAATAGATAGCTAGCTAACTAATTACTAACTTTGTGCTATTGGTTGCCTAATTCTAATTAGTTAAAATAGGCGAGCCGTGACGGGTAAACTAGTGCACGTGTGCCACTCAAGGGCGCACATTTTARAATATTTTTAAACACAYTTACAAAAACTGAAACAATATTTAATTGTACATATTRTTTTTCCTTYGTATAATTTTACATGWTCACATTTTYRTATCTATTCATTTGCGTATTGAGTTATCACTCTAGTAAAYGCCCGTGCCCTTGTCATGCCTCACTGAATTCCTAATAGTACAATGTCTTGTCTAATTAAGTGCTAACTATTTCCTATTTCATCCTAACTATTTCACGGGTGTATTATTTGCACTCTACTGGTCAAGATGCCAGGCCAAATTATTTTGGCCATCGATAGGCCTTTTGCAACAACAGGTCAYGTGACCCTACCCCCCTACCCTACCCCAGTTTTGTCAAAGTGAACATCAGAAATGGAAAGAGCACCTCAATATTTTATGTTTTACCTCAATATTCAAGTAATGTTTAATAAACGAGCAGGAGTGTTTTATAGGGGTATAAAACACGAGGCATAGCCGAGTGGTTTTAAATTCGATAAAACACGATCTGTGAGTTTATTAAACGGCTTAAAAAACYCATGATGTAAGTTCTCATATTGTACCGAATTCCTTACGAAATGAACCAAGTTTGATAGAGAAAATCCAAGTTAAAGTTTATGCAAATGAAGACGAATCTATATCAGATATAAAACCTCCTTCATGGTCATGATTTCTATTGTGTTTATTTCATGAATTATTAATGAGTTTTTAAGATTTTTTAAAGCGGGATAGGGTCACGCGACCTGTTGTTGCAAAAGTCATTTCATACCAAGTGTCTAATTCCATTGATTCCATGGTAGGTGACTGGGAAGGCCAGCAAGGCTTTAAAGGTAAAKATGATTGGTCTAGGAATACCAAATGACTTCACTATGTTCACATAATGCTCCAAGTTATCTGGTAACGTCAGGGCACACAGTGCAAATGTTGTTGTAGCTATGAAAAGAAAGAACAACAAATACTGTGACTAATATGAAATTTTATGAGTTTTAAATACAAATAATAAAAGAAAAACAATAAAAACAAAACAAAACTTTTTTTATTAGTTTTCATATTGAATTGCYCTATTTGACTATGATGTCACAACAAAACAATCTTCAACAATCTATTGTTTAAACGCAAAGGATCATGGTCRTCGGAGGGGGTCAAATCAATGCAATTTCACCGAAAATTGTTCTAAAACCTGTATCAATCCACGAAGAGAAGTAGAATAGCCAGCAAATGCTAGGAATATTATTTAGTACATATTACACATATCATATCTGAAAACCAGGCCATTTTAGATTTAATTGTTTTGCTAGGAGCAAATTATGTTGAATTTTCTRTTGGATTTGGCGATTCTATCCCCCACATAAACAAGCAGCTACGTCATAGTGAAATAGGGCAATTGTCTTTGTAAGGTTACTTTTCATATGATATCGTAAATAGTCAAGACCTTTGCAGTTTTATCCATTTCAGCTTGTGGCAGAAAACACAAACTTGGTCTTGATAAGTTACTTATATAAGTGATTTGATAATGCTCAACCTTATACAATTGCAATATTAATGTTTATTACGATGGCCAATCATATCAAATGTTATTGAAGATATAAATACCAATAGTCATGAGGAAGCCAGTCATACGATGAGAGCCAGACAGCAAGGCATGGAACTCCCATCTAGAAGAACAAGATTGTCAGTCATTACATTAAGGCCCTGGCTAAACGAGCATGTTCCCCGATGATTCCAAGTTTAGCCACATGTTAAACATTGCTACATGCAACAAATTTTGCTTCCAAGATGCAAAAATGTTTCTGCTGTGCGGCAGAAACATTTCATGCTTCCAAGAYGCATGGAAACAATGTTTCCGATGTCTCCTCGTTTAGCCACGAAAGTCAACATCCTAAACGTTTGTTACTTAGCAACGCTAGCTCTATCTTGAAAGTGCGCATACGCTAACTGATGTTGAGCAAACATGTTCCCGATGTTCCCTGACAGTTTTGCCACCTTTGGAAACATTTAAGAAAACGTGTTTCTGGAAACATGTTTCCTCGTTTAGCCAGGGCCTTACAACGAGAGAGAGAACAATTTCTATGTCTACCGTCTTCTGCAAATATAAATACTTAAATTATGCAATAATTAGATAATCTAGAAAAGGCAGTATAGCTGTGTTATGCAACATAAGCTCTATTTTTCTCTTTTTTGGTATATTTAGACGTTTTTCTTTTGCACAAAACGAAAACAAGTAAGCTTAAATTACATAATCAACCGTGATTAAAAAATTCTTACTTATAAATAAGAAGATGTGGCGACATAGGACGTTTTAACTTTAAATTTTTGGCAACAAAACCATCTGTTACTTCCTTCTTTGGAGTGGTATTAACAGAAACTCTGCAAAATATAATTAAATAATCGCAAAAATAGAAAGAATTTTGTACAAACATTACGTGCACAAAGTCACAACTCAATACTTTATTTTACCTTTGCATCAAAACACWTGACGTTCGAGTCAAACCCGAACGCAAAAAAGGAGAAAACCTTGCCGTATTCCTAAAATGAGGATAGAAGAATCAGTTAAGATGTATTGGAGGTTGAGTTTGGGGATTTATTTTGGGTAAAAAATGAATTTGTTTAGACGAACCTGAGAAGTAGACTGGCCGCCATCTTGGAATATTGAAGATTGGATGGGAATCATGGGAAGGATTAACAGGGTAGAAATGACGACTATCAAGGGGTCCTCTTAGGTTATTGCATCTACCCTCCCCCTCTCCAACGGTATTTTATTGCTCCTTCGATTCTCACACATAAATTAAGTTCAGAAAGAAAAGAAAAGAAAAGAAAAACGAAAAAAAGTATGGACAAAATGCACGAAAGACTAGAATGATTGAAGGGCTATCGCAACAAAAAAGGGAAGAGCAGGGTAAAGAAAGATAGAAAGAGATAGAAGAAGAAACAAAGGAATGAAAAAATATATAAATGCATTTGGTCGTGATATCTAGTATACTTTATTATTCACTCGTAAAAACCTAGACATTCTCTTTCTCTGTACCTGACAAAATTGATCATGAGGTGTAATCACAACAACTACGTCATTAATTACATTATGACGTAATAATGATTACGTCATTACGACGTCATAACATTAACATGGACCTGCGCACGAACCATCCTGACGCAAGCCCATGATAAACCCGAGTCAACAATGTTATGATTTTTGAGGTTATCGCCTTCGCCATTTGGGTTATTTGTATTCTTGTGTACCTCGTTATAATCGGAAAAAATATCTTAGGGTTCAAAATCTCTAATGGCGGTGAGACGTTTATAAACTTTGGTCTTCGTCAGTCGTCGTTTGATTTGCGCAGGGTTCCAAGTCATGAAGGAGATGATGTGGCGACGTATTTGATTCGTCAAGGCTACAAGGTTGGATCAAGGATTGGTGAAGGTGCTTATGCAGTGGTGAGGGAGGCATATTCAAACAGACTTGGAAGGTAAAACAACTAGTGATGCTATGACATGTCAGTCTATTTATAGTGTGTCATTGCGTGACCGCGTGACATTGCTTAGTCCAAGTATTCTATCTTATTTAAGGCCCGCTTACACGGAGCAATTTGTTTCGCAACGGTGTTGGGACGAAGTACCATGGAGCACTGCATCATGTAGCCTACGGCGTAATTTTGAAAAAATTGTCGCAAATTGACAAGCAATGGAAGTTTACGGTGGCCCATAAGGGACATACAAATTTTGCTACTTTTTTTCTTTGTTGGTTTCATTTCAGAAAGTTTCCGAATTTTTTTGATTCCCCAACTCAAAATTTTCAGTTGTCACAACACGAAATTCCAAGTTGTCATCGCAAAAATTTCGAGATAAAAATTTCAGGGTGAGGTAACCTACATCAGCATGCATTACGGTAACGGTGGCGATGCTTAGAATAGTTACTTTTAAAAGTTTCCAGTTTGTAAGAATATATAGTAAAACAGTAGTTAAACTGATCATTATATACCTTTAAGATCATGGACAACAATCCTACTGAATAAATGCTATCTCATTCACTGTAATACAGATGCCTTGAACACGTTATATACTGTTTGTCATTGGGGATGTCATTTATATCAGACTCCCCCTGACCCTGCCTCTGCCTCCTCCAAAGCTAGCTTGTGCACACCTGCTTGTTGTTGGCGGAAGAGTGTTGGCAACTCGAAATTTTATCATTCAACTCTTTCAAGGAACTTGAATTTTTTTCGTTCTGCATCTCATTTTTCTTTAATATGATTATCTGAAAGAAAATTGAAAACCAAAATAAGTAGCAAAATTTGCATGTCCCTTATGGGCCACAGTACAAGTTTTAGCAATCGTTGCTAAAAGTAGAATTTGTGGTGTATTTGTGTTTTATTATGTACGATCGTCATATATAATTACATGTCAATCAATGCAAATCTAACATTTCCTCCCTTCTTAGTTATGAATCACTGTGATAGAAAAAATAACTMAATAATAATGTCTCTGAATGTTCATATCTCTTATGACTGTCCTAATATTGTTCATACATATAACGTTTTGGTGGGCTTCTGTGCCTTGTTGGGTATCGATGTCCTTTGCCTTGTCCTTCTTGCGTCATGTTGCTCTTAGCGGGGGTAACTTTCTTGCTTGTCTGGGTTGTGCTGACTGATGGCTGTTCTACTGCTGATGGGYAGACATCTTCTGCTGGTCTTGGTTGAGGGTCGCTTTGATTTTCATCATGCTTCCTTTCTTGGATTTGGTCTGTGTGCCTTCTCCAATAACTTCCAGCTTCTGTTTTGACTTCATACATCAATGGTCCTAGTTGTGTGTTGATGGTTCCATTAACCCACTTGTCTTGTCCTCTGTNNTCTCTGTTTTTACGCATAGATTTCTCTGTGTATTTTTACTTATGCTAGCGCGCAATATTTGAAAGCAAATTATTTTTGCTTTTAACATTTTAGTTAGTGCGCACAATAGAGTTTGCTGTTCTTTGCATACCACACCATTCAAAAATACTTCTTACGTCGCGTCGTCCATCGTGCGATTCGCCCCTCACTTTACTCATCCGTAGGCATTTATTGATGAGCTTTAGATTTGACGGGTATAAACGGTTAGTAATTGCTGTGCGCGCTACTGAGGTGGCTTAGCCGCTTGCTGTCGCCAATATTATTTAAGAGCCCTACAAACTCGTACCCAGAGCCTGCGTTTCTTTTAGCCTGCGGCAAAGAACGAGGACTCAGGCATAACCCATTTTTGGCGCATGCGCCGTTTTCCGGAAATTAAACATAATCAATAAAAATCATGCTTTCAAACCTGCTTTCAAACAGGGTTCTGTGTTTACTTCCGATCAAAATAAGAATTAGAAGTCGTTAAAAAAAAAAAATTTTTTTTTTGGCAAGTCTTTTAACGTATGCGCTCTTCTACCGTTTTTCTTCTCGTTTTTCGCCGCAGGCCAGAAGAAACGCAGGCTCTAAGTACGAGATCTAGTGCTCTAAAAAGAGCCTCTCGTATTTTGCGCACGCGTAGTAAAGAGAACAACTGCAACTTAAAATGAGCAAGTCTCATGTAAAGCGWATAAAATTTTTCAACAAAGAAATAAAAGTTAAATTTTAAGCAAGCTTTTTTCGCGAGAATTTGGTACTAATAGCCACATAATTATATTATAGCTTAGAAGAATTATTTTTCACAAATCTAAAGCCCTTCATTTCCATAGTGAGTTAATCAGTGTTGCCTATATCCTTTTTATTATAACAGGAATGTAGCAATAAAGATCATCGATAAGCAGAATCTGTCCGATCGAAGTGTTAACAAGTTTTTACGACGCGAAGTTGAAGCTCTAAGGAAAGTAGACCACGAGAATGTCATCTGTCTTCTTGAAGTCATGGAATCTGAACATCGCTTTTACATCATTATGGAGCTCGCGCATAACGGTGATATGTTAAAGCTGTTGCAGGAACGAGGAAAACTAACAGAAAATGAAGCGAGGATTATGTTTAGAAAAGTTGTGAAGGGAATACTGCATTGTCATGAAAAAGGTACGCATTTATGTTAARTTTAATTTCGAAATTGCTTATGCAGTTACAACAAAGTATGAGTTTGRTTACAAAATTGATTATTTATTTTTCGTTTTGGCGTACGTAGAAAAAATAATTCAAGTTAGGGATTTATACCTAACGAAAACAACTTACTATGATTACAAAATCTTTTAAAGTCTCGGCTAAAACGATTTCAGAAAGATTACAACAGACCCGTCAATAAAATATAAWAATCTCAGTGAACAAGGTTTAAATTATATGAAGATATAGAAATATAGATAAGTTATAGGTTTAAATTACTTATAAAAGACCAATCGAAACAAACTACTTATAAAATATATATCTATATGTGTGTTTTCCCAAAATTAAACTGACAGCAGGACCCGCGGTTGAACAAAGGGTGGATAGCGCTATCCGATGGATAAATCCTTATCCAGTGGATAAGCCGATGCTGKTATCCAATACGTTAATCCACTGGATAAGATTTATCCGTCGTATAGCGCGCGCTTTTCACTCTTCATACCTGGCCGAGATAGATCCTTTGCAATACATAACGTGACTGTCGGTGACTAACTATTTACAATCGCTTTTCCTGGATTACTAATGGCATACCAAAAAAAAAAACGCCTATCTTTAATATGTCCACTCCATGTTTGACGGAATCAGAGCCCTTGGGCTAACTGTGTTCTCAGCATCTTGAAAAGTTTATACAAATTTCAGTGAAATTAGGGGTACTTCTTACTCTATAAAAATGGCCAATTTCTCAGTTCGATTCCTTTATTCAAGAATTTATGCTAAATCACTGCTGATCTRCAATCTACCTTTGTAATAGTTTACGGACTTCTTCTTCATACTTCTCACAAGATTTCTGTTTATCCCAGTAACCACCCAAATCGTCATACACTTTTGGGGGAAGATTTGGGTTATGGAGATCAGCACACACCTGGCATTTCCAAAGATTCCTATCTCCACCAAACTTATACTTGAGTTTCCATTGAAAATACTCATTGTACGCTGTATCGTTCTTATCCAAGTATTTCAAGTAACTCGCTAAATCTTTCAAGGACGGGAAGTCCATAACATTGATGTACGAGCCTGGAATTGCAATTTTTGAATCGTACTTTAGAGGCCCTAATACGATAGGRACCATGTCATGACCAAAAGGAGTGTACCAGTATTTCTCAGTGACGTAATCAATACAGTTCCTATTCTCAAAGGATAAATAAAACTTGAATCTTTTTAAAAGCTTTCCACAACCACTGTATGGTTTTCTATCGCAACGATTAGTTTGGTTAAAATGTTTCCCACACGGCCCAAACACCGTAACGTTGACATACTTAAGGAGTTTTGCTGTTACCTTGTCTCTAAGACTTCCACAGTTACTAACCATCCACGCTATAAACTTGTCTTTGCCTTGAGCATAGTTCCTTTGCTTCTTGTTGATTGACGTCTCAGTTGAATCCAATGGTGTGTAATATCTATAAGGTGCGAAAATATCCGAATCTCTTCGGTAAGTCATCGTCCAGTTGAAGAAACCGTTATACATGTTTGTATTAATAAAAGTATAGTAAGGATTTTCAAGAATGAAGAAAACCCATCTTTGATTCAAACTTCTGTTTCGTGACATCTCTTTCATTGTATTTACGCTTGGTAAGTCTGTTCCATGAAACATTACCGCGTCGCTTCTTGCCCGATCCTTTTTATCATATGTCAGTCTACATATCTTGATTCCTTGCAGGATTTGCCACTAAAATGAGTGAACTCATACGTGTTCTTGAATTGTGGCCATGGCATAATTCCAAACMATGGAGTATAGATCAAAACTAGTTTATATTGCATCTCTTGTGACTTGTTTTGCGGATGTAGTTTCAARTGTGCTTTCCCCTCTACTGTTGCTGTCATTTTCACTTGTTTTCCTGTGTTCTTTATCTCCAAAAGCCCCGAAGTTTTTGAAATCATSGTTTCGTTCAACCTTGCTTGTTTTTCGTTATTCTCTTCGACTTTTTCCATTCGTACTTGTTTCATTGCTGTCSTAAGAGACCGATRAACACGAAGATAAGTTGCAGCCAGAATCAAGAACGACAGAATGATTGTGCTAGCAAAAAATATCTTMTTGAAAGGGAAACKCATTGTATAATGGAAATAATTAAGGAGGTAGTTTTTCTGCTTTATCGAGTTTAACTTGTATCTATTTGCTTGTCCTTATTCTSAGARCAAGTCGACTTCGAATCAGCTAGTTTCAGTTGAATCAGATTCTTATAAATGATACTTATTCATGCGTCTCACCATTTTTGAGCTCTACGCATCGACTGCTGCTACTCGAGTGAGATACNGAAAAGTAAAAACAATCACGAAATTTGCATGGCACTAATCGGGCTCCGTACGATATGATAGTCTTGATATTCTGCAATCCCACACCTTAGTGTGCTACTCTCATGCTGACTCACAGGCGATGGCGTAGACTGGGTGATGGGGCTGTTATATAGCACCAGTAATAAGATTCTAAATCAAACTGAGATGTATTTAATAAGGACTGATCATTCGGTAGTTCATTACGGCCTGTTGACTTACATCTGTTGACTTACTCCGACGAAAGACTAACTTACGTCCGAAACGTCAGTTACTGCCGACGGTGATTCAATTTATCTACAAGTTCCTACCGGTTGTGATATATGTAATCCTGCGGTCTTTTCAATACCCTTTATAATTAAAAACTACAATTATCGAATGCCCCGCAATTGATATGCAATTGTCGGAGCTCTTTGAAGAACGCCGCTACAACAATAGATTTCATGGTCACTGAGTATGTAGACGGGCCATGAAATTAAACGCCATTTGGCGAACTCGTGGATACTTGTTGCACTTTTCGAAGATTGATCTTCCTCAGTGCTCTCCTTATGCTTGTTGACATTCTAAAAAATTCCAAATATTTCGCTTGATTTGATATTTTTAGGTTCGTGCTACAACAACGACGCTACAACAATAGATTTCATAGTCACTGAGTATGTAGACAGGTCATGAAATTAAGGTGTTTCGATACAGTTTCGTGACCACCAAACAGAACTTTTTCAATCGTCGCGTTGACAATGTTCTGTTTGCTGGATCATTTTAGAATTTATACCAGTTGTTGCTCTTGGTTTGAAGTTTGTACTAATGTATATTTTATCAAAATCAAAGTCTTCAACGCAAGAAAATCAATAGATAAGTGGAAAAAATAAATTTCAGTTGAATCAGATTCTTATAAATGATACTTATTCATGCGTCTCACCATTTTTGAGCTCTACGCATCGACTGCTGCTACTCGAGTGAGATACGATAATACTGTACAATACAATACATTAACGTGGTCAAATATATTAATTGTGTCTGGAAGTTATACAAGGTGTCTAGTTCCAATGTTCTTAATTCTTTAAGGAAGCTTTTTATGTTCACTTCTCGTGCTCATGCTCATGCGATATTACGGAGCCCGATTAGTGCCATGCAAATTTCGTGATTGTTTTTACTTTTCTCGACTTTTTTCCCGACTTTTTTCTCGACTTTTTTCTCGACTTTTTTCNATCAAAATCAAAGTCTTCAACGCAAGAAAATCAATAGATAAGTGGAAAAAATAAAAGTGCGCGCGATTCAGATGTGCTGTAGAAAAATTGTTAACTCCTAAGAATCCACAATTCATGGCAAACAAAATATCAAGGATTTAAAGAAATTCTTATGTTAGATTTGGAGAAAATCGCACGAACATTTCATACTCTCAGTTTTGTTTATCGCTTTTGCGCACTCGGTATAAAAAAATTACTATTGAATAAAATTATTCAAAAATATCCTAAAATGTTGCTGTTGCTCTTGTTTTTAAACTGTGTGAGTTTGGTCAACTATTTCCTTGCTGGTCTTGAAAACGATTTTTTTTTTCGAAGAGCGTTTTTAAGTAAAGATTTAGTAAATCTTCGAAGTTTTGCGTTTTCCACGATTTCCCATAAACGGCTCGAACGATTGTTTTTTAAATTTAGCTACGTCTTTTCAAAGATATATAATCTGTACCTATAARAGCTCATGTCGGTTGATTCATTCTAATATTTTTWAAATGGCCCTTGAAGTTGGGAAGTCACAAGGCAAGAACTCTACAGTCTCTTTTCCGGTTCATAAATTTATGCTAATATATTCCTGACAACTATCAGTGCATTCCTTCGTGATTGCTTTCGCTCGATGCCTTTTGTATTTTATATGGTGCAAACCCATTACTTATAAAAATCAAGTTATTCTTTTTTCTCTTGTCTGTCTTCTGCTTGTTTTATTTATTCTTGTTTGTTTGTTTGTTTGTTTGTTTGTTTGTTTTTTGATGAGAGTAACTTGATTTATATATAACTAATGGGGATTGCACCATAGCCCTTTTCTGAGATACACCGGAAGTGTACGAACGCAAAGCATTATSGTCTAGATTCGGTACAAACAAAATATAGGAAAAACCTGTGAATGTTCCAAGTTTTGCAACGAATCTTTGCTCTCCACGAATCAGCCAGCAAGTGTTAAATCGTGCTTCTGTTTTACGCTAAATGGCCATGGATGTGAATACTAAAGACTTTTCTGAAGTGAAAAATGATGAACTTGGTTCTTTCTTGCAAAAGCGAGGAATCCCATTTCACGATACTTGCCGGGGCAGCGAATAATCTGGCTTTCCCTCTCCGCCCGAAACCTGAAAATACTTAAGCTGATCTTCAAGGACAAAGAAAATCTCTTAATCTTAGAAAACGGTCTTATCAAGCTTCCAGGCTTCCAAATCAGTCGAAATTGAACAATCTTTCCAGTACCACAGGTCTAGATGTCATTATGTCTGATTATGTATATTGATAAACGTAAATAATCTTATGAATAAGAACTCTATCACTAAGRATCAATCCGTTTGGTTTAAACAACAGAGAAATAGGTCCTTAAAAGATATGKCTGATTGCTCATTACATTGCATTTGGAAAGGAAAGCTCTAAATTATCCCATAGAGTTAAAATTATGGTCCTTTATCTATGGTAAACCCGGCAATGTCCAGGACTTAAGATCCATACATGGTGTGGGTAGAACTTCATATTGAAGCAGCATATTGTGCTTGCCCTGCAGGGTATGCTATAATGATATAATAATATTATGATATTATGATATAATGCTATAATGATGATGTCTTTTTAAAAATAAAAATATCAGTATTTGAAAAAGTATATACAATACAGAGTGTCTATAAGGAGTACAAATGGGAATTTGCCTTTTTTGGGGGTTGGGAAATGGGATTTTATGTACTGGGAATGGGATTCATTTATAACAGAAAGCAATCAAAACTGGAAATGGGATTGAGATTTGAGCAATCATAGGCTGGGATTTAGGTAAAATTTGGCATGGGAAATGGGATTAGGATCCCCCTTCAGGATCACCCTCATGCACCATAAGATAATTGAAAAGCTAATCTATAACTTGTATCTCAATATTACTGCAAAATATCTTAGATGATAGGTAATTTAGTTTCCATTGGTATTAGGGGATGTCATTTAATAGCACAATTTAAAGACACATTCTTTGTATTGTTATTATTACTACTACTATTATTTATTTTATTTATTTATTCATTTTTGCAGTTTGAGAGGATTTTGCAAGGCATTTCTTAATCTTATTGTAAGAGAGGTAGGGCAGCAAGGGCGGATCCAGGGTTTTTTGAAGGGGGGGTCTCAGGGGTAAATTTCGTTGGCAAAGGAATCCCAGTCGCATTTTTACCATAGGAAGCCCATTTGACCTCAGGAATGACAGGGGGGTCGCGACCCCCCCGACCCTCCCCCTGAATCCGCCCTTGAGCAGGGTTGCAATATTGCCTGCACTTCAAAGCCTCAACAGTGTAACAAACCTAAATCAAAAGGCAAAATTCTGACTTCGTTTAAAATGCTGCTGTTCACTAAGCCAAAGGCCAATTTCATACTACTCCTAATGATATTTCCCATACTCAAAGTGATTAACTGCACACCAGTTAGTTTAGACATTCCTTTTCGGTATAATAAATCGGCCCACTTCTTTTACCATGACTTTTGGGACATGCATGGAATTTGATGGTTGATGTATCGCCAAGATTCTCTTTTACATGTAGCATGTCTATCGAAATTAACAATACGATAAGTCAGTTGGTTTCTATCGGATTTATTGCTTATAATGAACAACATACCTCTCCCAAAATTCTCAGAAAATACTATAAATTATTACATCTTACTTTTCCTTGTATCTTGTATCATTACTGCAGCCAAAAACTGCACAGCGAGGCATATTGTCGTCCGTGTTTTCACTATACGTTCTCTTCAAGATGGTATGTTGATCGTATTTGTACCTAATCTAGACCATAATGCTTTGCGTTCGCTCACTTCCGGTGTATCTCAGAAAAGGCCTATATAAAATACAAAAGGCATCGATCTGCAAGCGCTTTTCCGTAATGAAAAAACTTACTTACTCTACACAAGCTATTTTCCTTTTTTTTTCCATAAAGGTATTGCGCACAGGGATCTGAAGCTTGAGAACATCCTGCTATCAAACAAGAACGAGCCAATCATATCAGACTTTGGCTTTGCTCGCTATGTTGGCGGGAAAAATGAAGCTTGTCAAACTCGCTCAAGAAGTTGTACCTTCTGTGGTTCATATGCGTATGCTGCGCCTGAAATACTCCAAGGTTAGTGATGTTTTGATGCTTTTGTATAGGAAATCGAATGGCTTCGAGTGCAATTTGAAAAAAATTCAGCACGAATGAAGCTTAAACATTAAGATGTTAAATTGCACGAGTCTTCCGAGGCGAGTGCATTTTCATTCTCAATTTTTAATCTTCACGAGTGCTGAACTTTTCAAATTGCACGAGAAAAAAAAAACAAAAAACTACTAGTCTAATAATAATGATAATAAAAGACATTGATTTTAAATGTAAATAGATTTGATTTCTTTTTTACTTTTTATTTAAAAAGATTTTTTTTGCACTGTGACTTCAACTTTTTGCACTGTGATTTCACTTTTTTGCACTGTGATTTCACTTTTTTGCACTGTGATTTCACTTTTTTGCACTGTGATTTCACTTTTTTGCACTGTGATTTGGGGAAAGTCGCCGAGTAGCCAACCAATCAGAATCGAGGATTTTTGATGGTCATGTTAATTATTGATTTAATGAGGGAGAAAAATCACAGAAACCAAAGAAAAACCCTCGTGTTAAAGCCTGGTTCACACGAGCAACGCAAACGCAAACGCAAGCAATGTTCACACGTACAACGCGGCTATCCACATGTAGCGTCCGCTGGATTCAAACTCGCTCGTGGTGAAAGGAAATTAAATCAAGGCGAACCGTTTGAAGCAAATTAAAATTTTGTTTGTATTTTGTCCAGTTTTCAATCATTCTCAAGACAATGAAACTATCAAAAAGCTAGGCGGTCATGCCGGATCAATAATGACGATTCTAACTTTTGTTAAATTCATCCAACATGGCGGCTGTAGAATCCATCAATACTGTAAAGTGAGCGCATTATTCAAGTTCGCGCGTTCAAAAACACATTAAACACAGCCAAATCAAATATTATATACTAGGCCTATTACACCTTAAGCACATCCGTTCCTTTTTCGTTGGCGCGAAACTAAATGACATCACTTTTATTCCCGCTCCCCGAGCTCGCTCTTTTGTCCGTAAGCGACTTGTAATAGACCCTTTTCGAGTTCCAAATAACCGCTGTGTTTCTTGATTATAGACTCATTTGCACAGGGTTAGCCTCGAGTTTGTGCAGAATATTCACGTGTTCCAGTCCAGGTCCGTCGAGTTTCAAAATGTTTGTATTGTTGAAGTTGTGCATTCTTTACTTTTCTGTTGGTATTTGTGAATATTTAAACACTGATACGAGGCTAACCCTGTGTAAATGAGTCTGTAATCAAGGAACACAGCGGTAATTTGGAATTCGAAACTGGTCTATTGCGCAACAGGCTCTGAGAACGACAATGACATCATTTTGCATGTTCTCTTGATACAGGTATCCCATACGATGCAACCTGCAGTGATGTATGGAGTTTGGGTGTGGTCCTCTTTTCCATGGTAACGGGACAGTTCCCATTCGACGACCGCGATCGGAAACAGCTTCTCCGACTTACCCTGGCTGGTGATATCACCTATCCTACGCGGGCATCGTGTTTGTCTGAGCAAGTCAAAGATTTGATTAAGAAAATGCTGACAGCGGACATATCCACTAGAATCACTCTTGAGGAAGTCCTGGGACACCCTTGGATGAAGAGGAGGAGAAGGACAGTATCCATGGAGACCAAAAGAGACAGCACGCATTCGTTTAGCGTTGGAAATAACAGCGAAGGAGAAAGTGAAGAATGAAGAATTAAATTGTCACTAGGATCTTCTCAGTGTTGCAGTACTTATTATTCTTGCATTTATTTATCATTTGAATACGGCGCGCGGAATGGCATGCATTTTTTACACCAAATAACTGTTTGTACGGCCACAAATTGATGTTTCAGTGTACCAAAATCATCGCGTAACACTTAGATGGGGCAATACTCTAGAAGAAGAAAAGCTATATAAAGCGAGGAAATAAACTTCCGTGGGTTTCCTGTGTTTAATTAAATGAAGTAAAGAGGCTGTCAACCTTTGTGCTCAAAATCATGAGAAAAATTTAAAAGTTGAATCGTGGTTTTCTTGTTTATCACGCATGCAACTTTACATGTACGATTATCAACATAGTAGAGTGCTCACACTAAATCCGTGAAACAAATACTTATTTCTAGCACTAAATAGTGATAATTAAACAATAGAAAACAAAGGATTCTGTATGAAATAGTACTAATTAGTACTATTTAATGTTCACGGTTTTAGTGCGTGCACTCTACCATGGCAATTTGCAAAAATATGTATAAGTTTTCAGTCTGATTTAGGGAGCCTTAGCAATGAATACGTCGCCCCCCAAAAAATCATCAAAATGCATCAAAAACAATGACACAAGTCAAGCATCTAAAAAAAACAACATCACAATTGCCCTATATATATTTGACTATGACGTCACATCAAAACAATTTATTGTTTAAACGCAAAGGATAATGGTTGTCGGAGGGGGTCAAATCAACGATAATTTACCGAAAATTGTTCTAAAACCCGTATGAATACACGAAGAGAAGTAGGATAGCCAGCAGACGCTCAGAATATTTCTTAGTATATATCTGAAAACCAGGCCATCTTAGATTAAACTGTTTCGCTAGGAACAAATATTGTTGAATTTTCTATTGGATTTGGCGATCATATCCCCCACATTAACAAGCAGTGACGTCATAGTGAAATAGGGCAATTACGAGATTTACACAGTGAACAGTCCGGTCCCAAATATGTGGGCTTCCTACATTTTTCCAAAACGCGCAGTCCTGGGCATTTACCAAGAGAACAAGATGGCAGCCATTTTGTGCAGTCGACTTTGCAGTCGAACAGCTACACGTTTTGGTAAGAAAACCACCGCTAAAAAATAAAAAATAAAAATTTTACGACCAAAACATATAAAAGCTATATTCTTCCTCCTATATTTGTAGTTTTTAACTCAGCCAGGCCAGTTTTAGCGTCCTGTTCGGCCACTTGTTCGCCGAAGATTCAGAATCAAAATGGTGAGTTTGAAGACGTGCTCTTTCTCATGTCCAGCCAACTCGTTACTTTATTGAATCACTACTTTGCTTTTTCGCTTTTAATTCGTGTTAGATGTTTTCATAAGCTTAATCTCTATAAGATTATTGATTTTTTTTATGTTTTCGTTAAAGTTCTCCTGACCAAAGCCATTCACTCTTCATCGTCCAAGAACAAGACTGCTTTAGGTTCGTAGTCCTAGTATAACCCAAATATAAATCCTTACTAGGTATACAATTATTTCAAATAGTTGTATTGATGGTTTTCACAGCCACCATGTTGGATGAATTTAACAAAATATTCGTCATTAGTTTCTTTTGTTATATCATCCAACATGGCCGCCATGTCTTTTGTTATTTCATTCTCATGGGAATGGTTGAAAACCATGAAAAGCAATACCATGCGATATCCCACTTGTCTTGTACACAAACTGTGTGTATATACATGAAAACATGATTGCCATGGAATATCACATGGTATACCACCAAAACCATTGCATAACCATTTTTTATTGCACAATTAGGTTTGATATCGTTGTCATAAAGCTGTGAATAAAAACCATACACACACTATCATCAATATAAAAAACTCCCTTGTTTTTAAGAAGGTAGCACTTAATAGCCAGTGGCTAAAAATCCTGTGGTCCTCATTCCATCATCAAATTGGAATTTAGAATTTGATTTTTGCGGAGGTTAGGAAAACCTGAGATCCTGAAGAAAAACCCTTGAAGCACATGAGAGAACCAAGAAACAACTCGAATCACACATGACACCAAACACGGTGGAACTTGAACCTGGGTTGTAGTGATGAGAGGCAAGTGATCTCATAGCAAATAATGATCTGAACTCACTAAAATCTTCAAATTAGTGAAGGTTTTAATACTGGTGGTTCTATCAGTTCTGTTGGTTCAATGTTTTAGACATGTCAACGTTATAAAGAATCTCATCTCCCAAATCTTTCTTGCATAGAAATTGCTCCAGCTAATGCACCGACTCATTGGTTATGGGAGAGAGGTTTCAGCATAGCTCTCCTGGCTCTCATACCTGCGGGTATCTTCTATCCATGTGCAGCTGTTGACTGGGGTCTTGCTGTCTGCATCCCTGTACACAATCACTGGTAAGGAGTAATAGAACCTTTTATTGAAACGGTGGCCATCTTGAACTATGGGATCAGTTTTAGCTCGGTCATACCTTGTACAAATATATATTTCATATGTATTCTCATACACACATATATATATACCTCCTATCGGGCTGATAAACTCACCTATTGTGTCTTTAAAGTCTCATGAGACACATGGTAGCTCAGTGGTTAGAGCATGGCACCGGAATCTTCAGGGCACGGGTTCAAATCTTGTTCGTGCACTTTTAATTTGCAGCTGCATAAGCTGCTTGGTATACTGCGAGAATCAGCTCAATTTGATAAATACCTTATTTCTGGCTCAACATTACTGCTTAAATTGAGCGGCAAGGCAAAGATTTGACCCGACAAGTCCCAGTTCTGGCCAGACGACATTGTCTGTTGTCCAGCCATTATTTTAAGCCCTGGGGATGCCAATGGAACACATTAATATTCTACACAAAATTAAGGCTAACACTGAGCAACAGAGAACTTTTAACTGGAGTATTACAACTATTGTGTTTTTAGGGGCATCCATGCAATACTGGCAGATTACGTCAACAAAGGACCAAAGTTACCAACGTATGCCAAAGCAATATGGCTTGTCCTCACTGTCTTACAATTTGTTGGGCTTTGCTATTTCAATATCAATGATGTCGGCATCTGTCAGGGTGTCAAGATGATCTGGAACATTTAGATATTTTAGTTTGGTTAAATAATGTGTAAAAAATATTGATATTCAAAATCTTTACCTTTTTTCTTTGACATTTGTAAGAGAAAAGTCAGTCTGAGATCAGGAGGCATTTTCGGTTTGGGCCTAATGTTTTCCAGTTTTTAAACCATGTGTCAATCTCTTGAGAGTATGATTCTTTGCTTGAGTTGTATCCATATTCGACATGTGTCTTCCCATGGGAAACTCAAGGGAATGGCACATGGTCTGAAATGGGAAAACATTACACCCAAACCAATAGGGTCTATTCCTTAATTTCTTTTCCAAATTTTAAGTTATAGAAATCACAGGCGACCCATATTGATTTGACTATTTTGTCTTTGTTGTGCAAATATTGCATTTAAAATGTTTGTTCGTCTAGTTCAGCGCACTTGGAAAATAGTTAGAAAAGGTGTTGACGACAGCCATGTTGTAGGACAGGAACGGTGGATTTTTTTCCATGACAAGAAATTTTATTTCCTAAAGGAGAAAATTTTATTCTACCAATTAGACTACTACGAGCAGTACCACTTTTCTCTCTGAGTCCAGTAAGGGTGAGTGTTTTGGGATTCCTGTGGAGGAAGACCTACTTTTCCTCTCCCTTCTCCCCACTGCAATCTCTGGGCACATCAGTTTTCACTGAGTCTTTCTGTTATAGTTTTATTAGGTGTTTTGTGTGGTCCATTACTTGGTGTAGTGAATACAACTAAAGATAATTTATAAAAACATAATATTTTACCTTCAATGTTTGGTTTTCTTGGTGCTTTTACAACACCAGTGAAACAATTAATACTTGAATATGTAATAGTCAAATAGGCACAAAAGAAAACAATGAGAATACTGAGATCTACCTCCTGCTGGTTTTCAATCATTCCCAAGGGAATAAAATAAAAAAAGACACAGGCTATGTTGGTTATAACAAATTAATCCAAAAACAATTTTTAACCAAGATGGCGACTATGACGTCATACGCAAACAAAGAATTTGTCTACTAATTATTTATGAAAAACTTTTCTATGATTTTTTTTACCAGTTGCAAAATTTATTTAGGACCATACTTCCAGACATCAAGTGCTGAACCGTCGTATGGCAGCGCGAAGCATTTATGGCTACGCCGGAGATTTAGGCCCCGACACCGCTATCCGAAGATTTACAGACTGATCAGGGAGCTCGGCCGAAGGTTAAGGGAGAGGTTAGTCGGCCTCTAGACCGTAGATGATTAACCCCTTGCTATGACCAGCAAACTCGATGATTCACTTGTATCTCTGATACCTTAAAACTAATAATCAATCCTTTCCATGTGGGACGCGATTTTGAAAAACTTGCGCATGCGCGCATGACTTCCATGACGTATATTGCGCACTCAACTTTGGCAAAAAAAGTCAAAATTGGATTTAGTTATTTTCGAACTTTGACATTTTTCATTTATTAACATCCACCGAAAGAATAAGGGGGAAAAAAAAAACAAAAAAAAAAAAAAAAACAAAACAAACAAAAAAAAAAAAAAAATAAATAAGATAAACCTGAAAACTTGCATCATGTC